>JADLZK010010185.1:0-89604 GCA_015847255.1 Hyparrhenia diplandra
TAATTGCACAAGTACTACTATTGTTTTTTATAACAACTAGTACTCCCTCCATCCATTGAGTTTTTTTCACAAATATAATTTATTTTTTTATGACTTATTTTATCAATAAAGAATCAAAGATAGATGAAGAAACCAAAATATTAAAAGAGAACATATACACTAACCAGCACGATGCTAAGATTATTAAAGATTACATATGACACGTAATTAAGATAGATAAAGAGAACCAAAATATCACCAAGCGGCACCAAGCATCAAAGCGAGGCATAAGAAGAGCATCATCTTTGACATCGCCACCATCATCCTTATCCACATGACGTCACCATCATCCTTATAAGGACCCCAACAAATTCCTACAATTGAAGTATAAAATACTATTCAATCACTATAGACAAGGTTAATGACACCAAAGAGAAAACTATGTCATTTGGCGACACCGATGGATCATATGTTGAGACCCCATGCGAAGACCGCATCGAAAAACGACGAGCTTGCTTCCTTCTCTCCTTACCGGCCTGCGCTGGGTGTTTTCCTGGACGCGGGCCATGGCCACGGAGTTCTATGAGCATCGTGTCACGACAATGACGTAAGGGGCCCAACGCTTTGTCGATATCTCCTTCATCGCCTCCACTCCCGCCAGCTTCTTCTCCTTCCTTGTTTTATTTGCCGCCTCGCCGCTTCTTCTCCGCCCTCACCGTTGCTAGGGTTTTCCTTCGCTAGTGTCCCTCCACAATGGGTTTGGGTCCTCTGTTCTATGGCGCCGTCATCTTCAACGGCGGGGGTGGGGGGAGAGGGCGAGGGAGTGGCGTGGTCAGCTGCTAATGGGGAAAGTGAGGAGGGAAAGCAGTGGAGGGAAAGCAGGGAATTGTGGCTTAGGCATGCCGTGAGGTTAGACAACGAAGAAAATTTTAATTATTTCAATTTTTTGCCGCCGCCGCAACCTCACCGGTTAACCGCACCCGGCAACACATGAAGTTCACGGAAGAAATTTTTACCATAAAAACGGCTATTTGACTTTGTATCATAAAGCGGTATGTTGGCCTCTCACACGCAATTTCGGAGGTAGTAGCGCCGGGGAAAGAACAGGCCGGGTCCCACGCTCACGCGTGCGTGATAAGAGGTGGTGGGTCCTACTAGTTGAATAACTAAAAAATGCTAGTATAGCTCATAAATCCAAACCAGAAAACTAAATTAAATTCCGATTAGTACACCATTGAATTCGTTTCAAAAAAATTCTCCGGAACAAGATGTCACATGGATATATTTAGATAAAATTATAAGCAGGTCCCACAAATGGTTGTTGGTGTCGTACTATAGAGATACATAATGATGATGTGAGTGCGGGAGGAAGTGGTATAGAGATGAGAATCTTGATGACTCTTTGTAGGAGTGATGGAGGGAAGCATTTAAAAGGATGAAGAGTGCGGTTAACATACCGTCGAAGGAAAAGCGCCCACCGGCGCCTGCGCCACCGTGGTTCTCATTGGCGTTCCACGCGGCGACGAGTTCGCCGTCATAGTCGGTGCTCCGGCCTACTAGACATGCTCTTTAGGTCGCCTAAAGAACCTAAGCGTCGTTGTGGCCATCAAGGCGGCGAGTGGCGACATTGGTAGCGCACCTCCGCCCGTGCGCCATGGTCCGGCGAACATCTCAACGCTAACCCTCGGCGAGCTCTCGCCCTAAATTTCTAGCACAAATTTATAATAATTATATTACAGTTCAACATAGGGAAATAAACACATGTTGCAAATTAAAGTACAACCGATGTTTACACAACCATAGTATATGTCAGCGAAAACCAAAGTATAGGGACATCTTGCACATCCTGCGAAGGCGAAGAGCACTACGTCGGCCTGCATTGTCGATACGAGATAGATAACTAGAGATCTCGATACACGGACACTACGCTGACGAAGAAGCGGATCGATCGCATGAAACAAGGTTGGCTTCACTGGCGCGTCGAGGTCCTCAGGGCCAAAAGGAAGCGTTTTTGTACGGCGAGCCATTGTTGTTAAGCCCGCCGTCGTCGGGCTGCGGGCGCCCAGCTGATTCCATGGGCGGCGCCCGGCTTTGAGGTCGCGGGGTCCCGACCGAACAGGCAGCATCACCAACAAGTAAGCGCGATGGAGTCCCGGCATCAGCCCGGCTTTCTGAGGGCTCCGGCAACTTGGGATCCCACCGCGGCGCCACCACCATCTTCATCATCCCTCGGCCCCACGTAGCATATGTCTGCGGATGATGGGCACGGAGGAAGAGCGACAAAGCTCCACGGAGAAATCGAGTCGAGGCGGTAGCATATGTCTGCGGATGGCCGGACAAGAGCGCTTTTCGGAAGGCGGCGGAAAGGCACGGCGGATGGCCTCCTATGTGTCGGTGGCTGCAGGAACTTGCGGCGGCGTGATGAAGCACCATGTATGATGGAGTGTACTCCTTCATGCGATCTTTGGAAGATCTCCTTTCGAGAAGGTCCTCCGGCAGGTTGCAGCGAGGAAGCACTTGATGAAGCCGATGGAAAGGCTGAGCGGATGGCCTCCACCGGTGTCGGTGAAGACTGCTGGAACTTGCGGCGGGACGCGACAAAGCACCATGTACGATGGAGTGGACTCCTTGATGCGGCGCTGGAGGATCTCTTTCGAGAAGGTCCTCGGCGGTACGCAGCGGGGAAGCTTTCGCGTCGTCCGCGGCATCCCGCCGCCATCGCGTCCGGCCATGTTGCCGGCCTGTTGCCCTTCTTCTTTGACAACGAGCGCTAGCCCTCGCTACGCCCTCTTGCCCTCTTGGTAGCCGGCCTCTTGCCCTTCTTCTTTAACAACGAGCCCCGGCCCTCGCTACGCAACGGGGAAGCCGAAGCGGATTTGAAAGTTTCGAGGCAGGCGCGGATTTAAAAGTTTTTGAGACACGGAAGCATTCAAGTTCCGCCAGGCGACCGGCAAAGAGTAGTAGTACTAGTAGTTTTCTATTCTTTTTATTACTAGTGGCATGCTAGTGAGGTGATAGTGCGATTGTGGGGTGGCGTGCTTTCATGTCGAGAGAATTAGCTAGTGGGGGTTGCATTGTGTAGTAGTGGGTGACATCGTGACAGGGAGGCAGGGAAGTGATGGCTCAATACAAGTTGTACTACGTGACACGAAAAATCAGCATCCATATGTTGAGCACATACTATACGCACCATCCATTTTGCATTGAGATGTGTGCACCACACCCGGCAGAGTGAATTTGGCACATAGTGAAAAAAGTGAACGGGGGTGGGAACAATGTGTAAACGAATCTCATCAACCATGCATACTTGTATGATCGATCTCATCAAATTAATAAGCTGTTAGATTGAGAACATCAATAGTCCTATACATCAAAAAAAAAAATCCTAAATACATCAAGCATATAATCGTGCATATGATCCATCAAATATCGCACTTTACTAGCGATGAATAAACTTCGACTTTGCTTGCGGATCCTACACTCCTCATTTTGCCGAGCGTGTGCGATAATTTGGGATCGTCAATGAAAGTTTTACCGCACCATCTTTCCCTGCTTGATGATGCCCCGTCATGGCGAGCTCGAAGGCGGCATCACGGTATTGTGGATACCACACACCAACGGCTAGCATAGCGATCCCATACATGTCGGCGAATTTCAATAGAATGGAAATTACGGAAGGTGGCGTCGTCCCGGCCGTCTCCGGGTCCTCGCCTTCGATCTCCGCATCAACGCCCGGGCATAGTCGTCGGTGGCGGCGCCCGGTGATTAACCACAGCCAGAGCACAAGAGCAAGGACATACTTGGTGGCTTCATGCTGCGGCGGTCGTATCCCAAGCGGTGACTTTGGCGGTATCATGCCTCGATGAAGACGTCCAAGCGTCTACGAACCGCGCCTCCGGGTTTACGGCGGCGGCGAGCTCGGTGATAATATTCTCGTGGTACTTTCAGCGCCAGTGATAGCCCACGGAGTACGACACCGGTCCGATGGGATGCTCCATCCCACCGAGGGGGTCGCCCGCCGCGCGCCGCTTTCAGCTGCGAGCGGTGGCCCTGATTCTTTGAGGTCCAACATGGGATCTGCTTGAGACCTTGGCGACTCGAATCCACGATCTGCAAGCATGTCGCGGAAGGTTTTCCATGGCGTGAGGCGGCGGGGGGCTTTGGTGGAAGCTCTAAAGCGCTCTACTAGCCAAGTTTTTGTGTGGTGAAGAGTGAATTACATTTTGCCCACCGGCGGCGGGGGGCGAAACGGCGGTGGCTTCGGTTAGTGTTGGTGATGAGCACCAATATCACGCGGGTGTCCGGCCAGCGGTGCGAGGGCGTGGGATTTAATGTGGCCCGGCGGTGCGGTCTGCGAGGAGGTGTCGGCCGACGGACATGACCGCGCGGAGCGAGTCAAGGAAATGGGCGGACACCTTTTTTGATCCAAAAAATCATTAGATGCTCAAAAAATGTTGTTTTGAGTTGTATTTTTGAAATTCAAATTTCAAATGTTGTCGATGAAACATGATAGATGTAGCAAAACAATCTCTTGATAGAAACGATATTTAAAAATATTAGAAAGAAAAACCATCACATTTGGAGTTACCATGAGGGAGAAAGACTAGTCACAAGTTTTGACCACAAATTAAAAAGAAAAATTAGGGTTCTTGAGCCTAAAAAGGTCTCGACATGGTGGCACACCGGCATCGTCTTGCGGATGTCACCGGATATGCGGTCTCTAGCGGCGGAAGGACTAGCACAGTGAACCCCGGAACCTATCGTTCCCTATCTATGCTATCGGTTTATGCTCCGCGGCGCTCGATCGGCGAGGTGCAACGCGGAAGAACTTACTACACTCGGCGCGGATCCTACACTCCTGGCTGCGAGAAAATGCACCCACGACCCCCTGTTTCCGTTGTTCGGCATAACGGCCGCACCATCGGCTCTACGCGCGATGCCCGTCTGGCGAGGGCGGTTGGGCGAGGGGGGAGGAAGATCTTTGCCTCTATGCATAGTGCGTGCGCACGGGTGCTGTACAACACTCGCAGCGCCTGTTTGTGGAGCTACGTACAGCCCGCGCTATTCTAGGGTGCAGCCATGCATTCGCCGCCGTGTCGCGCGCTCAACTCCCCGCAACACCGCCCGGGCGACCGTCATCGGCCCGGCGTTCGCTGTAGAGCGAGAAGGGCATGCATACCAGCGGTGCATGCCCGAGTTGGCGGCTGTTCTGCAAGTCCGGCGCGAGGCGAGTTGCCCGCGACCTTCGAACACGGCAAACATGCGCTCTGCAGCACGCCTCGGGTTGCCGGCCCACGGCGAGCTTGGCAATGAGACTCGCGCAATACTCACGCGAGGTAGTACTAAGAACCCCGACCCTCCCACTTTGGATCCTGCGTAGCGTGGTAGTAGCCTGCGGTACAGCACCCGGTCGGTGGGATGCTCGAATCCCACGGTGCGCCGCCGCGCGGCTTTCATCTGCAAGCGGGTGGCCCGCAGATTGGCGAGGTCAACATGGGATCTGGCTTTGAGACCTTGGCAGCAGATCGCGATCTCTGCAAGCATGTCGCGAAAGGTTTTCCATGGGCGCGGCGGGGGCTTTTGGTGGAATCTCCCATGGCGCTCTATACTAGCTAAAATGTTTTGTGCAATCAAGAGTGGTAAGCTATCAACGGCGTGGGGAGGCAAACATGTGTTGGTGAGCACCGCGGTGTCTAGCCAGCCTTGAGTCGCGAGGGGGCGGGTGTCTAGCCAGCGCCGATCCGGCGGAGGTGTCGGCGACGGACATCACCACCGGAGCGAGTCAAGGAAATGGGCAGACGCCTTTTTTGATCAAAAAAAATAACCCAATGTGGGTGCGTACTAAGATAGTAAACATTTTCAAACTATTACTACATGTTTTTCCATGACAAGATGATCTCAAATCAAAAAGTTATAAACTATAAAGTTTCATGGATAGTTGAGAACTACAATCATTATGTTGGGGGCTTATCTATCGAAGTCACTTAAAACATTTAAATTTCAATTTTCAATCTTTTTTTGAAATTGAGGCGTAGTTTTCCTTTACAAGATAATGTCAAATCAAAAAGTTTTAAGCTAGAGTTTCATAACTTAGCAAGATCGACAATTCTTATTTTGGTTGTTTCCCCATCCGACATAGTGCTAATGACATTGTTCACAAATCTTTGAAATCTCTCTCTCATAGATCCATAAACTCTATGAGACATGTGTAAATCTAGTGAATAATGTTACCACAAGCGTTGTCGGATGAATAAATGACCAATATAAAAAGATGTACATCTTAAGAAGCTATACAACTTTTGTGTTCATTACTTCTTCTTTGAAATCATTAGATGCCCGAAAAATGTTGTTTGAAGTTGTATTTTTTGAAATACAAATTTCAAATGTTTTTTTTTTTGAGATTACACAGTACAACGCACATGCTCAACACGCCGCATAAACCCTACCCTATGAGCACCTTCGAAGGATTGGTAGGTAAATCTTGAAGTTCCGCGAAGTTACCACCAGCGCCTCATTTGTCGGCGGGGGGCGTCGCCACGCCACTTACATGCATAGCGTAGGAAAATCCTTGAAAAAATCCATGATAAAGTGTGACACCCGGCATTTGAACCACAGGAACATGACAAGAGTAATAGATGTAGCAACAAAACAATCTCTTGATAGAGAACGATTTTCAAAAAAAAAAAAAATAGAAAAAAAACATCACATTTGGAGTTACTATGAGGGAGAAAGACTATTCACAAGTTTTGACCACAGGTCTAAAAAAAAAATTACTAAGGGTTCTTGAGTCTTTAGATTGAGGAGGCCCTCCATAGGATCCTCTGCGGCCATGGCGTGCGGGCGCAAATGTCGTCTCAAGCAACTCCAGCGGAAAAGTTCTCCATGGCTCGGTAGCGGTGGCAGCCGTGCCGCGGCTTTCCTCGAGGCTCTGGAAGGCGCCTTGGGTGGGGAAATAATGTGGGTGCCCATCCGGTGCGGACTACAAAGACGGTGTACGATACTCCACCTTACATGTGGGGCTGTGTCTTTGGAGGCATGCCAGAGGTCGAAAGTGGCGACATGACCGGCTCATATAGGAGTATAGTAGTATTTTTTTCCATGACGCGTCTTTGATCATATCCACACACCTTGCATGCGTATCCCAAGCGGCGTATCCTACACACCTGTTGCCAAGAGGCGCCACGTCTGCCATCGTTCGCGAGTGTCATCATGTTGGTCTTGATCAGCGAGGCACCGATTTGGTTTGGCGGTCGAGGGACGAAGGGCCGGATAGAGCAATAATTAAAAAAATCAAATTTATAAAATATATGGAATTTGACTTTGGACCAACAATAAAATTCTGAGATATTTAATTTTTGGCGACTTTCATGTCCCATTAAGATTCACTTTAAAAAATCTAACTTTTTTCATACGGTGTGTACATGCCGTACACAAGCTTAAAATTGAAGCCGTTCATTTGGCGATCTTTGGTTGGTAAGGTGCTGATTTGTTTTGAGAGAAAGGATGCTGGCTGGGCGATCTTTGTGAGAGAAAATACTGTTGAATGGCTGATGATAAGCGCTGGTAGTCCAAAACGACTTCTAATACCAAACCGGGGGGAGTACATGCCGCACACAAGCTTACTAAAAAGCTAAGTCACTCCTTGAAGCCGTTAAGAAAATCTCAAAGGCCCGTCCATAAAGTGCAAAGGAGAGAGTGCAATTCCTTTAGTACCACATTGCTAGTTGAAGGTGGAGTGAACCCACCTAAATATGGGAGTATGAAATCTCTTGTTAGAAAAATTATTAAGGAGAGAGGAGGTCTGACATGGCATTCCTTTTTATGAAGGATCCCATGACACGTGCTTCTTCATAAAAAGCAGTGTCATGTGAGACCTCCTCTCCCCTTCATAATTTTTTTTTATTTTAATTTAATTTATATAGATTTATTTTTTTTTGAAGCAACTTTCATATTGTAAGTTTCTTTTGCTATATGGTGGTAGAGAACCTTTCATTAATCTCTCACTTCTCTTTTTCTTCCTTTAAGCCATTAAGAAAAAAAAACACCTTTTTATGAAGGATCAAATGACATTGTGGTTTTCATACAAAGCGTGCCAAAAATTACATATCTGAGGGGACAAAGATTTTTGTCCCAAATAGGATAATATGTTACAATTGGGACTAACTCCTCTTGTCCCAGGGTCAACAATGGTCGGGACTAAAGCTCCTGGATCGAAAGTCTATTCCCACTAGTGAAGTATATCACAACTTATATAACACATCTCAGTTTTCATCATCATGCACCTAGGTAGGTACCCAGTATCGGACATCAACCATCACGTATGCACCAAAAGCTATCAAAATAAGTTTGTTTGATCGAGATCAACCATCTAGAGATCAAGGTAGCTATACATCTACATAAGATCGATCAATCAGATTGAACACGCAGTCAAAATGCCCGGAATGCAGGACCGATGAACCTCTCTGGCACTCGTCGCGGATCCTACACTCCTCGCTGTAGAACCTATACGAGATGTACATATTAAGAAGTTATGCAACTTTATGTGCATGACTTCTTCTGCTGAAATCATTAGATGCTCCAAAAATGTTGTCAAAAGCTGTATTTTCTGAAATTAAAATTTCAAACGTTTTAAAAAAAACATGACAAAAGTAATAGCAGTAAGAATACAATTTCTTGATACAGCATTATTTCAAAAAAATTAGAAAGAAAAACTATCATATTTGGAGTTCTTTGTGAGGCGGAAGGACTAGTCACGAGGTTTTGGCCGAGAGATAAAAAAGAAAAATCGAGTTCTTTAAGGCCTGCGCAAGCATGTCTCGCGGAAGGTTGTCCACGACGCGGGGTCAACAGTCCGCGCTCGATTGGGAACAGCGATAATGCGGGTGAGTTAACCCGGGCTGGCGGTGCACTTTCGGGCGGTCGGTAGCGATGGCGACATGGCTGTTGTAGCGAAAATTGGGCCCTCCTATTCCCGTGACGTCCTCGATCATATATCCACACCCTTGCATGCGAATCCTTTGCGTATCATACACACCTCGCTATAGAATAGGGCCTGTGGCGAGCCGACCAATTTATAAGAAATCAAGTATAATTCACAATTACGAAGCAATCGCGATCTACACTTGAGTCCATATAAACCCGGTATTCGGAAATCTCGAAGTGATTTCAAACTCATCAACAACACAACCAAGATCGTTGAGCTCAGTAGTTAAATCCGCAGGTATCTTAAACCAAATTCAAATATATTATAATCAGAGTGCGATGTACACATTTATTATAAAGTAGATCAGAGTGCGAAAGCAATAGCTTTCGAAAACAAGATAGTTGTACAGCGGAAATCAAAATAAAATAGATAGTGCCAACATAGTGTCATCCCTGTAATAAGCATGAGACAGGGAATATGGAGACTGCCATGCCCTAGGCATTATTCTTCAATCATAGCACATCTGGCGGCTAAATCATGCTAGGCGGAGTCACACCTTGATGGGAATTAACCCGTGAGTACTCAATTGTACTCCGCAAGACTTACCCGTCTTAAACCGAGAAAATAAGGAAAAGACTCTAAGGATTATGCTTGGCTTTATCTGGAGCTGAGTGACTCACATTTATTTTTAGAAATAAAGTTGATTAATGCGCCTACACACATACTACTCAGGTTCTTCCAAGTTAAAAGGTTATTATTACATACATAACCATAAGTCCTGTATAGTCAAGATTAAAACATATGCTCAGCGATATATAAATAACAGCATAAGTAACTTGATCAATATTTTAACATCAGCAGCATGAATAAGAATAACCATTATTGTGATATTAGACTACGATGCCGCGGAGACAGACGGGTTCTCACTATCCAGGAGAGATGGCGATTCGAATCGATTGCAAACCAGCTGGCGAATACCCTGTCATACACCAGGCCTACTAGTACAAGGGTAGGACCTGATCACTTCCAAGATGTTAGGGGACGTAAGTCTCGGACCTGTCGGCAACCCCCTCCTCTCGAGCCACCAAGTGAGCAGGCAACGAAAATGATGTTTCGTGCGCCTCTGCTTGCGCCCGATCAAACCCAACCGACCACGCCAAGGAGGGACGTTAAGCGTACAAGTACCGGCCCCTAACATTCCCACAAGCTTCGTGGCTCACGACCCGGCGGAGCCTACTATATGAACAGGTACGTTCAACTTCCGAATGAAGCTTCCGACAAAGGGATTAGTCCTTAATCGATGAGATGGAAGACCACAATATCCATCCAATCTAACCATGTTTTATTATTCAGGATCTCAGCAGCAGCCTGTTAACCACCAACGTGATTAACCCAACAACAAACCTCACAAGTGACCAGGAAATCACTTTGTCTCTTTGCAATCATCATAAGCGAGCATTTATTTAACCTAGACTCCTACATAGGATAGGACAACAACTTCAGCAAGGATATCATTGCATCAGCGGTTTCAACCATTTTCCTATACTTAATGCAGCATTCATAAAAGGACTCAACAAATTAATTCAGAATGCATAGGAAAGTTCAGCATGCACCGGGGCTTGCCTTCAGAAAAGTAGGAAGAAGAAGTTAGAGTCTTCTGGAAGTTGGAGTCACGGTCCTCCTTCTCCTGTGGGGTCTTTTGGCTGCACTCCGAGATGATGAAGGTTGACCTTACGCTCCTTGATCTTCTCCCGAACTAACTCCTCCGATCACGAGATGATGCATGCACATGCGAGAGTTAATACTACGAATGCACCGAGAGATAAACTTGTATATAAGTAAAATGGAATGATGGATGAATGCATTATGATGAATGATACTAGTAAGTGGATATCTCTTCTGTAGAAACATAAACAAAACTACACAAGGAAACCCTAGTAATCTACATCAAGCAAACACCTGATTCACTAAACACGAAAATGGCAGCTAGACATGCTGTTACTAAAACAGATCACACAGGGGAGTTCTATAACTCCAAATGCAGCAAACGAATACTCGTTGGAAAGCTAACAAAATTATCTACAAAACATTCAATATAACCTCGACCAGATTCTAACATCTACAGCCTCGAAAGCAGTAAAAACAGAGACTCTGTTTTCGGACAAACTACAACTTAGGACATCTCAAATAAATTACTCAAGCATGCACTTCATCTAGATCTTTCCAGCAAGCAAGACACATCATAATCTACCAAATAAACCTACTGGTCAAGCCAAAAGGTAAACTAAAGCACATGAAATGACATTCCCTAATAAACACTACATGTGCACACTTTTTTAAATATAAAAGCTAGGATTAATAAATTGACCAAACATACAAGACCAGCAAACTAACCACACTAACAGGTCCTTATTATCATAAGAACAAACAATATGCCATCCAAGAATCATTACCATACTATTACCATGCGGTTTGCAAGCATTTTCTATGCAACATAAATATGATAAATGCATAAACAGCTTAGAAAAATCTACAAAATTTACCGAGCATTCTACTGGTCTAACATGCCTACCATAAAAATTTCAGGGCAAACTCATGCACCTACTTTCCTACACAAAAATGGCAAGCTAGCATAAAAAGCAGGGCATGAAAATACTTTTTTGTACTATGAAAAGTGTCAGACAATAGATTTCTGAGTATGACAGGCTACTAAAACCTATCAAAACCAAGCATACCAATTATCACACCCAAAACCCTAGTAATTATTTTTCTATGAATTTCCTAAGAAAGCATGGTAAATAGCACATAAATCAAAAATCACATTTCTTCAACAGAACATAGCATGTATGATATTTTTCCTGTACTATACACACAAAAACATGAACATTTTGTACAGGCACCACTATTTTATCATGCACCAAGAATTAGATATGCATTTACCTAGAAACATGGCATTTATTGCAATAAATCTAGATAAATATAAAAACTACCAGAAAATGCAAACTCATACTTTTCTACTGTAGATATACTCATAAGGATTACAACAAAATTTGTCCCACTCAATTCCGAGCTAAAATGAGCATTCTCTGATTTTTTCTAAGACATGCATTGAAATCGAAAAGCGAAGAAAACGAGAAAATAAAAAGGTGGCGGCAGCCGGGGCCCGCGCGTCATACACTTTCAGAACAGGGACGGCGGTCGCATAGCGGATCTTCGCCCGGCAGTGATCCTCCAGCCAAACCAAAGGGAGTACCTACGGCTTTGCTCTCGTCAAGATCTATCGAATGGTACCAAGAGCGTGACCTAAACCTAACCCTACTTGGCGGGCGGCGGCGGCGGTCGCCGGCGGCGGCGGCCATTTGCCAGCGGACCCGGCTGTTTCGGCGAAATCCGGCCAGAACGAGGCGGGCATGGGCTTTGCAACATCGGGCGACGCCGTCGACTTCTGGTCGAACGAAGCGGTGGCGAGGGGCCTTTCGGCGGCCGGTGCGCTCACGGCGGTGCGGCGTGGCGGTGCGGGGCGCGTTCGGCGAGTTGGGGCCGCGGATTGGCTTGTCGATGAAACGTCAAAGCTTCAGCACATCAGCGAGCCGATGCCGCGCTACTTAAGGGTGGACGGGGGGGTGGCTCCGAGAGCACGGCCGCGGCCCGGCGCGGGCGGGGCGATGGGCGCTGCGGCGTGGCACGGGGCGACGTGGTGGTCCCAAGAAACGTGGTGGGCGCCTGGGCTTGCTTCGCCCCGCCAATAGGTGTGTCAAGATGAGGCAAGGTTAGAACGCGAAGGCTGGCTCAAGAAAAACAGCGATGAAGGACGCCGGCGGCGAGCTACGGCGGCGGCCATGGATCGTCGATTTTTTCGGCGATCGGCAAAGCGGCCGATTGGCCCTCTTCGCTCGGCTCCTCGCTGCTCCTAGCGGCTAGGAAGTGGAGTAGATGATGGCGGAGCGACTTGTGGCATTTGGGGAGCTGGGACGGCGCGACGGTGGACGAAGTTGGCCTACGGCGGCGCAGCGGCACGCCGTGGCGGCTTATTTCTTCCTTTCGGCTTCTTGAGGGAGAGCGGGTGGGAGAGGGAGTGGAGTGGGGTGCAAGGGACTGTTTCCCCCCTCCTTCAAGGCACCCGGAAACGCAGGATGGGATGAGGGCGGCGTCCACAGCGTCGGCGCGATTAAAGCAGCGGTCCGCGGGCGGGCAGCGGTGGCCCGGCGGGGTTTGTTTCTCTTTTTTTTTTTTTTTGAAATTAAAACCCTAATCCATACTAAACAAAAACTGTTTTACCTCCAACCTCGAGATCCATGCAGAATTAGCCAAAACTCCAATTGAAGAAAATGATCCTCACAAAATTCTAAGCAAGACACCTATACAAAGTTTTTCTGAATCGGTCTAGATTTGAAACTACGATCGATCAAAAGGTAAACTACTTTGGGATCAAACAAAACCCTAATTTGCCTCCAATTCAAACAAACTTCGGCTTTTTCGACATGATCCACTCATTATCAAGCAACGGGCCTATGACATCTTTTGTTCTACAACAAATTATCTACGTCATGAAGGGTGCATGCACATGCAAGGATGTTAGCTAGGACTTTTGGACAAAACAAGACAATTCACTTTCAAAAGTCAAAGCGGGTTAAAACAAGTCAAACTATCATTATAAAATCTAATTAGGGAACATGGCCAACATCAACCTTGCTCTAAAACATCCTATAAACATCACTAAGAATAAATAAAAATTAACCAACTAATTATGCAAGCATTTCATACATAAAATGACGAGGTAAAGCATAACAAGCAAATTGAATAAAATTAAGCATGCAAATGACCCTATCATTTCATGTGCATAAATGCATTTGACTAAATGATGATTATGCCCATGAAATGCAGATGCTAATGAAATGCTTAAAACTAGGGTGTTACAAATCTACCCCCCTTAAGAAAATCTCGTCGAGATTTGTCGGTACTAACCATTCGTTAGAAAATACGGGATTGACTTCTCGTAGATACTCCTCTGTTTCCCACGTAGCATCTTTCTCTCCATGATTACTCCATAGAATCTTGTATAGCTTCTTTGTCTTGTTACGAGTTGTTCTTTCTTTAGTATCCAATATTTTAATTGGCCTCTCAAAAAAGTACGTCGGTCGGTATCCACTTGGCATTTCGATTTGGAATCCGTTCTTCAGGCACTCTCAAACATTTCTTCAACTGAGATACATGAAAGACATTGAAGACTGATCTCAACTCATCAGATAGCCGTAACTGGTAAGCCACTTTTCCTTTCCTTGCAACAATGCGATAAGGGCCTACGAATCTAGGTGCTAGCTTCCTTTTAACTCCAAAGCGTTGCACTCTCTTCATTGGTGACACCTTCGGATATACAAAATCACCAACTCACGAATGTCAAAGGTTTACTACGCTTATCGGCATAGCTTTTTACGGACGAGCTTGGGCTACGACCATGTGTTGTCGCACCGCCTAACTATACATTACCTTCATCAACGAAGTCGATGCCATAATAGGTTCTATCTCCCGTTTCAACCCAATTCAAAGGTGTTCTACACTTTCTACCATACAAGGCTTCAAATGGTGCCATCTTGATACTTGCTTGATAACTGTTGTTATAAGTGAACTCGCAAAAGTGGTAACCATTTGTCCCATGGGGTCTTTGGCGAGATAAAACACATGCTCTCAACATGTCTTCTAGGATCGATTCACCCGTTCGGGTTTGCCCGGTTGGTTGCGGGTGATAGGCCGAACTACAAAGTAGCTTTGTGTCTAAGGCTTTTTGTAAACACTCCCAAAATCTATCGGTCCATTTCGATCCCTGGTCGGACACTATGTTTTGGGTAATCCATGTAGGCGAACTACCGAAATGTAGATCTCTCTGCGTCTTGATGTGGTTCATACCTAACGTTCTGAGGAATGAAATGTGCTACCTTGGTTAGTCTATCCACAATTACCCAAATTGCATCAAATCCTTGCGAGTGCGTGGAAGTCCAACAATGAGATCCATAGTGATGTTATCCCATTTCAATCGAGAGGTGGGCAAAGGTTGTAGCAATCAGTGAGGTTTCATGTGAATGGCCTTGACTCTACAACAGTTGTCACACTTTGCTACATGGTACGCAATCTCTTTCCTCATCTTGGTCCACCAAAAAAAGCGTGACCTCAAATCTCTATACATCTTATTTGCTATCTGGATGGTTTGATAAGGTAGAAGAATGTGCTTACGTCAAAATTTGATCTCTAAGTTCCTTATCCTTGGGTACAACAAGGCGATTATCATACCATAGAATGTCATTCTCATCAATCCTAAAATGTTCACTTGGTTCTTTTTTCAAGCTTCTTCTTGATGAAGGAGATACCTTTATCTGATTTCTGCCTGTAATTACCCTCTCTTCTAGGGAACTTTGCACTTGTATGTTATGCAAGACTGCGGGGTGCATTAAACTAAACTTCTCTTCCGGCAATGGTTGCTCAACGGTACAATGTGCCTTCCGGCTCAAGGCATTTGCAACGACATTCGCCTTGCCGGATGGTTATGTACTTCAAATTGTAATCTTTAATCAACTCTAGCCATCTTCGTTTGTCTCATGTTTTTATTTGGTCTTGAGTGAAGATATATTTCAAGCTCTTCGATGCGTATAAATATGGCACACATTTCCAAGCAGATAATGGCGCCAAATCTTCAGAGCATGTACTACAGCTGCTAACTCCAAATCATGTGTCGGATAATTTACTTCGTGTTTGCGTAGTTGTCGTGATGCATAGGCAATCACTCTTCCTTCTTGCATGAGTACACATCCTAAACCGGTACCACATGCATCGCAAAACACATCAAAAGGTTTCTCTATATCCGGTTGTGCAAGCTTTGGAGCGCTTGTTAACAACTCTCATCATAGTGTCTGGTTGTCTCACACTCCCTGTGTCCACACAAACTTCTCATCTTTCTGCGACAATCTTGTCATGGGTTTGGCAATCTTAGAAAAGTCAGGTATGAAGCGGCGATAATACCCGGCTAATCCAAGAAAACTCCGAATCTACGTAGCGAGGGTCGGCGCCTTCAATCCATGACTTCTTGAACTTTACTTGGATCCCTTTGAAATTCCATCTTCTAATAATACATGTCAAGAAATTGCACCTTCTTTAACCAAAACTCACATTTGCTAAATTTAGCATAAAGTTTGTGTTCTCGAGCCTGGCTAACACTATTCTAAGATGCCTTTGCATGGTCTTCTTCATTCTCCGAATATACCAAAATATCATCGATAAACACAACCACGAAATTGTCCAACTTCGGGCATGAATACGAATTCATTAGGCACATAAAATGAGCTGGAGCATTTGTCAAGCCAAAGGACATGACAAGATACTCATACAACCCATATTTGGTCGAGAAAGCAGTCTTTGGAATGTCTTGGGGTGCGATCTTGATTTGATGATAGCTTTGAGCGAAGATCGATCTTGGAAAACCTTAGCCTTGGACAACTAATCAAAGAGAATGTCAATGCGTGGCAAAGGATATTTGTTCTTAAGCTGTCACGCATTGAGTGGTCGGTAATCCACACACATTCTCAAAGATTGATCCTTTTTCTTCACAAAGCGAAAGCGAGGACATCCCCACGGTGATGAACTTGGTCTAATCAAACCTTTATCTAGCAACTCTTGTATTTGAACCTTTAACTTGGCCAATTCATGGGGCGGCATCCTATAGGGTCTTACGGAGATCGGTCTTTGTTCGGGTAAAAGCTCTATGGAAAACTCTACATCTACATCCGGTGGTAATCCGGCAAGTCTTCTGGAAAACATCGGGAAACTCACATACCACTGGTATATCGACATTACGGTGACTGTAGAGCGGCGGAGACACGATTTAGATTGGGTGTTTGGGGAAGAATTATCTAATGTTCCTTTCCATCACGGGGATCTTTCAAAAGGATTACTCTATTCAGAGGTGTCTATAATTACTCCCCATGTCTTCATCCAACTCATTCCCAGGATAACATCCAAACTCGGCCCGGGTAATACTATTAGAGAGGTCACGCGATCTCTATATCCCCAACTTTAATCGTACATTTCGACAATCCTCCCGGTAAGTTGATCGGCTCTGGCGAGCTAATACGATAACCATAACCCAAATCAGCTATATTCTCATTATGTTCTTGGGCAAAAGCTTCGCTCATAAAAGAATGAGACGATCCAGAGTCAAACAATACAACAGCATTGTGATTGTTGACTAGGCAAGTACCAGCGATTCTGAGACTCTCATACGGACTTTCTTCAATATTGGTGGAGTGAACTTGTCCAATCTTTTGCCTGTAGGGTCGGTTACTCTTGGGTTGTGGGCAAAACCTAGAAAAATGTCCTAGTGTCCCACAATTATAGCACTTGTTGCGAGTAGAAGCACTATCAATACCATCCGTCTTTGCTCTCGGTGCGGGTGTAACATGAGCCTTCTGTAGCGAGCATTCTCACACTGCGGCTCCTCTTGCAGTGGTGCATCTGGTTGGTGGTAGCCTGGATGACTAATGAGCAGAACCTTGTTCCGACTCGAACTAGTTTCTATTGGTCTCTTCTTGCTCTTGGCAGCAGCATATGCGTTGTTGCTCTCCTCCCGCAGTAGCGATCAGCGGCGAACTCAATAAAGCTCCTTCTGAATGGGGCTCCAATAGTCTTCTGCATCTTGAGATTAAGCCCTCTTACGAAACTTGCTATTTTCTTCTCTTCCGTGTCCACCATATCTGGTGCATATCCGGCACTACTAGGAATCGACCCTTGCCCAACGTCTATATTTGGTTGCAATATGGCTATTTTGGTTGCAGCTGGTATCAATTGCATCTAAGTCCGGTGGTCAACAGATGGTTGCAGTTGGAACGTCACAATAGCCTCAGGCAACCACTTAAGATGTGGTGTTGCAACAGATCTAGCGTTGCAACGAACAAAAAAAGACTAATACAACCAATACTTGGTTGCAAGAACAAATATTGCAACTAACAAAAAAGCATAATGCAACCAATACTTGGTTGCAAGAACCAATATTGCAACTAACAAAAAAACATAACGCAACCAATACTTGGTTGCAAGAACAAATATTGCAACGAATGGATTGGTTGCCTAAGGTTCTATTGCGACGAGCGAATGTGTTGCAATAGAAAAATATTACAATGAAAGAATGTGTTGCAATAGAAAAGTATTGCCATGCCAAAACTACGTGGCAATAGCTCATAAGGTAATGCAACGAACTAGTCTTCGAGGTAATATGTGAAAGTTGCAACAAATTCGTGTTGGTGGTAATAGAGGGCACTTGCATCAAACAATTGTTGGTGTCAATAGATAATATGATAATGCAACAAACTAGTCTTTGAGGTAATATATGGAAGTTGCAACGAATTCGTGTTGGTGGTAATAGAGGGCACATGCAACAAACAATTGTTGGTGGCAATAGATCATATGGTAATGCAACGAACTAGTCTTCGAGGTAATATATGGAATTTGCAACGAATTTGTGTTGGCGGTAATAGAGGGCAATTGCAACAAACAATTGTTGGTGGCAATAGATGATATGGTAATGCAACGCATAAAGTTCGTCGCAATCATGCATATTGCAACCAAAATCAATGGTTGCCTATTATTCTATCGCAACGAGGTGCATTTGAATAGCAGTTTTTTAAATTATTTCCACAACATGCACATCACATATAATAACCGATACATTCATTAATTTAAATTTTGTCTCAAACTAAAGTAACACAAAATGACCAGAATTCTGCTTAAAAGAACATGACTACAACTAACAAAATAAAGACACCATATTTAACTAAGTCCACAATATTGTTTAGCATATAATAAATTGATCTTCATATGTGTTCATTTGGTTCCTCCATCGCCCTTCAGCTACACCATACAAATAAGCATCTTTGTAACTTGCCATTCTTGTTGGTGTCGGTCATCACCATTTAGCCGTAGAAGGTTTCTCTAATTATTTTGGCTGTCCAAGATTCTCTGCGTTTCATGAAAACATATATGATTAAATTCATGGAGTAATTAGCAATCATAGAACAAGAGCAATTGATCAAACAACCTGCAAGCACATTCAGCACAATTGTAGTCAATAAAGAAATTGGAATGGCAAAGTTTATTAAATAGACATGGTAAACATCACTTGTTTCTTTACTAGAGGGCATACACAACACAAGGCATAGGCAAAAATCTAGCTATGACATGGTAAACATCACGTGCAGATCAAGTTATGAGGATTCAAATCAAACATTAGTCATACCTGTTGATTCTTTTTCCGATTCACGAGTCCTCAATAGCTGATCAGAAGTAACAAAATTCATCTTTGATCCAAAGAAGCAACATTATTTGTTCCAAAAATATTCCTAGCAGAAGTACTCTTTGCATTTATGGTCCGAGGTGGATCAACTTCCTTTTCTATAGTCATCACGCTTTGTGGTTCAATGGTGCGCCACAAAGAAACTTTGGTGTAAACAAAATGCCTTTCATTTGGAAGAATGTGTGGGGATCAGGCTCTACAATAGAATTACCTGTACAGCATCGCCTCTAAGCGTTGTGGTGTGATTAAGTTCTGGTCAAGTAGGTCCATTTGAAACTTTGTGTGGGGTGCGTGGGGTTCATGGTTCCGGACATATTTTGTGCGGTGACGTAAGGCAAGGGAAATTAGAGGAATACATGGCTAAAACAATAGTTGAAACATGTTTCAAAGTGGGTACTGTTTCAAAAAGCTGATGGAATTCTGCCCTCATTTCATCCATTTGTTTCTTACTTTCTTCCTTATCTCTCTCCCTTGCAGAAACTTCATTTGCAAGTTGTTCTTTTAGTTCTTGAACCTCTTCTTGGTGCTGCATTCTTTCTTCTTGGGCATCCAATGCAGCACGGGCTGCATCTTCTTCTCTTTGTTTCATTAGAGCTTGTCGTGTTGGATATTTCGCCATGTATCCACGTCCATGAGACTTGTATGATTTTGTTCCAAGAGTTTTTGAGTAGTGGAGTTGGGCTGAGTTTTCCTCCTCACCGTAAGGAAAGGACTATCCTTCCCTTTTCTGCATTGTGTTAACTTCGATGCAAGCTTTTTCCTAGGTGTAACATGTCAAAGAAATTAGGAGCATGTCGATTAAACGGTTCCAATTTTAACATAAAAATGTTGTAATTTTAATGATGCAAACATACACAATGACTCACATAAACATCCCTAGCTTCATCAGTTGACCAAACATTATTCTTGGTGTGAGTAGTCATCCAAAGTTGCAGATCAGTTGGTTGTTCACCATTAGCACGATTTGTCTACGGTGCCAAAAATGTAGCATTAGGTGATCACCATATATTTCAGAAAGTAATTTGCACATTAGTTAATATAGTTATTACCTGTTCCAAACGAATCTGGGAAAATGGTTTCGATCCCATGAGATGCTTAGTCTTTTTGTTTCTTTCGGTTCTTGAATTCTTTGCCCTAATTTTCTGCAAAAAGGTGTTTGAGCAAAGCGCTGTCAATTGCAATACAAAGCTGGAATTACTAACAAATTTGATCACAAACGAACCTGGAATGTCTCGGATCCAAAGTATTGGATCAAGTAGTACCACTCCACAATGTCTAAGTCCTCGGGCTTATGCTTCATACGTTCAAGCATCAGTGGAGTATCTTTGAGTATGTAGCACTAAATGAAGCTCTCCATCCTTTGTACCTCTCCTTGGCAATTGTCAATATCTTTTCACTAGCATCTTCAACAGCGTCTAAGTCCCAAACTTTCTGTTTCAATTTAATGACCAATATAACAGTAAAGTAGAGGAATTGAATTCATTAGATTTGGCTAAAGGTCAGAATTGACTTACCATCATCTCTTTTACTATTGATTTCTTTTTTACGATGTCCTTCACTTTGTTCCAAGATTTCACTCCTATAAGTGGAGTCTTTTTCCTAGTGAACACTACAATCTCATCCACAAATGTACGGTAGTTGTCACCACAGACTCCTCCCGTCAAGGAATCAAATTCAACTTTTAATTTTTGAGTTCCACTCCTGATTCTCTTAGCAGTTGCTTTATAACCTTTCACATTTCCACGTCGACGGGTTTTGGGTGCACCTAATTCACATTTCAGACAAATATAGCACACATGATCAGCAAAGGAGTTTACAACGTACATTGAAAAAAATAAGAGAGACAATTAAGCAGATACCATTCCCCTCTTTGGGTTGTCGTGCATGAGATGGCCTATTATTATTTGCTGTCCTCCTTTCCTGATTTCTCTCACCTTCAGACAGTTGATCATTATCTATATCTGAATGTTCTTGTAATAAAGACACTACACACAACAAAAAAACAGCATGTATCAATTAGTTTATTCAATCAACAAGTATTTGAGGATGTGATGAAAGTAATTTATTTACGCATATGGCGACGCCGGCCTGTGTGCCTAAGCCATTCCTTGTATGTTTCGGTCGTTTCGTCCCTTAAGTCATCCCTGAAGTCTGTGAATCATGAACCAAATGCAACTGTCAAAACAACATTATATCCTAACCAATTTAATGAGTTCTGCAAATACTGAGTATACCAAATTCTGGGTCTTCCTCTTTCATTTCTAGTAGCCAAACCTTGTAGGCGTCAATCTGCTTATCTGTACTAGTATCAGCACGTCTTCGCTTCCCCAGGTTGTTTAATTGGCGTTATGCTAACAGTAGCCTGAACTTCCGGCTCCTTTGACATTATCAACCTGATTTAATTATAAAACTACAATTAAATTTGGTTCAACAATGACATGCAGCAACAAAGTCTAGTATGAAAGAGTGAATTAAGAACTTTATATGACTAAACTAACTGTAAACATGGAAAAAACAAAGTTTCTGATCATGAGACATTATCAACCTGATCTCATGTTCCATAGCATTGTCATTTAGCATTTTCTCCGCATCCCGTAAATATTCGATGGGCTCAACTGTAGCTACGTCGCCTCCGCAACGCTTCTTGTAGTATAAATAATCCCTTGCTCCATAGCCAAACTGTTCCTTGAAATACATCAGGTTCTGAAATGTGAGATGAACTCTATCGACTTGAAAGTCGATAAAGTCTTCGTCCTCAGACTGCCCCTTCATTTGGAAATAAATTGTCCACATTTCACCCGTCAATGGTTCACTGCATATAAACCATAGAAACATTAGTCCTGCGTATTATACTATGAGTTCTCACAACATGATCTGTACATGTCTAACCAAACTGTAAAGATGCAAAAAAAAACAAAGTCCCAAGTATAAAAAGAGTGAACTCAGATCTGTATATGTACATGTTGTCAACTGTTGGTGCTACTGGATCCTCTCAAGTACTGAACAAGTTTGTTTTTCGACATATTGGTTAATTAAACAAACTATGAAACAACAAGCAGGAGGCAAACCATGAGCCGAACTGCTGCTTCATATTCAGTTGCCTCTTAAAGAGTTTATGTACAAGCAAAGAAAGAAACTAGTGTGGATTTCAGGCCAGTGTGGCAAAAAAAAAAAGAAAGTATTGACCACTATATTTAACTAATCCTATTTTTAGAAGTTCCTTTCTTGTGTACTCTGATTTTTTAGAGCCCACTATGTATCCATAAACCACATTTATCTTCCAAACAGAATTCAACTCGCAATTACTTAGAGCGTATTCCAGATTGCCTGAGCATTATGTATAGAACTTTCTGACTGTTTAGACAGATCAGGATATTGTTTTGATTCAGTTTGAAACACTGGATTTCTGTAACCCACTGCAAATTAAACAAATTTGAAGGACATTACAAATTAAACAAAAGATGAAACAGCAAGCTAGAGGCAACAAAATAGATTAACCTAACGATAGAGACATGGCTACATCACTAGCAATGGGCGCCTGGTTTTCTAGTTATCTCTGAAACAGAAAAAAAAAGAACTAGATGACGTGCCCAAGATCTAGAACCGGTAGGCTAGAACCGAAAAAGTGCTAACCTGTCATCATCGACAAGGCAAGATGACACATGCCCAAGAACAAGAAAAACTAGGGGATCCAAATGAAGGTGTACCTCGTGTGCAGGAAGCGTATGACCCTGAGCCATCATCGTCAAGTTCGCCATCATGATCATCGTGCTCTTGTGGGCGCATCTGCTCTGAAGATTCAGGCGTGGAGGAAGGAGCAGGCTCGGCGAAGCTGACGCTTTTGCGTGTGGTGTTTGAAGATGCAGCAGCCTTCCTCATGGTGTGCAGCCGTGGTCGCGCACCCTCGCCGTCGTCGTCTTGGTGGTGTTCGTGGTCTCTTGACAAGGAGTCGCGAGGTGGGCGCGGTTTGAGGTGTGGCGGCGGCAGGCGAGTAAATGAAAAGGCCCATGCGCGGGCGGGTAGGAGGAGTTTAGGCGCGTGAATTTGGGATCTAAATGATTCTTTGGCGGGCTCTAAAAAATCAGAGGGAAAAAATTGAGTATGGATCCAACCATGGAGCACCGTGACCCTCTCCCACACGTGCATGCAGGCATGCAAGCCGTAATAGCCTCAGACGACGGAGATTGTTAAGAGAATTTTTTTGCTAAAACGATGGAGATTGTTGTAGTAGGAGTCACGCACATGTAGTCTCTCATGCACGATCACGTTACACACGCTAGCTAACTCGACGCACAACCACGTACACATGTACACGCACGCCGTTGATTAAGTCACGTACAAAATATAATAAGGGTAACGAAAATATATCAAGTACACAAAATATAAAATAAAAAAGATTTACCATATCACCTACAAATTACGCATGCATCAACAAAATCTAAAAAATATATATTTAAAATTTCCCTTATTTAGCCTATTTTATAAATTTAAAATTAAATAAAATATATGGACCACGGTATTTAGGAGTACCGTAGCAATTACATGATTGAAATTTTCATATTCGAAATTACAAAATAATGAAATTTTCATATGTAAAAGGCCACGCACAAATAATTACTTTCTTACAAAGTCGAATATCATTGTCCAATGAAAAGGCATGACAAATGAAAACAAGAGGAAAGGCCAAACTTTGAAAAGTAAGATGTCCCCTGTTTTCTCAAGTTAACTTCGAGGTAAAACCCTAAAAAAAAAGACTTTGACACATTCGCCCACCGGTCATGTCCTTGCTCGCACAATGCATTCGAAGTTCCAACGACATCATCGCAAGGAAGAAGAGAAGAAGAGCGCGAGTTCCGTGGAGGAGCCCGAGCACCAGGGTAGACCAGACAGAGCAAGGAGTTGTGTGAGAGCGAGATCCACAAGTGCCTAGCCAGACGCGACAAGTATGATTTGTGGCGAGGATGTAGTTCATCTCTTAGATATTAGCCCAAACCCCGACCATAGTGAGTAGATCCTCCAACTATACCCATATAGCTAGCTCTTAAGGGCACCCGCGATGTGTGAGCAGTGAGCTTGTAGACTAAATAAGCAGGTGTCAGTGATACTCATGTACCCAGTATGAGCCCATTATGTCTTCTAGAAGATAGGAACATATATAGGTGCACACTTTCTAGAAGGTAATACTCATAACCCTAACTAGCTCTTAAGGGCACCCGCAATGTGTGAGTAGTGACGAAGCTTTTCAGTATAGAATATACTAGCTGATTAGAGTTGAAAAAGAGATGATAATAAGAACTACTGCTAATAAGAGGTAGCCAATTGAATAAGTTGGCGTAGAACCAGTAACCATATACCAATTATGTCAGTGATACTCATGTACTGATTAGGAGCCCATTATGCCTTTTAGAAAATAGGAACATATATATAGGTGTACACTTTCTAGAAGGCCATACTCAGAACCCTAACTAGTTGTTAGAGCAAAGGCCTCCAACTAATTAATTATGTTGGGCCTCTAAGAAATCAAGTTGGCTTAATGTTGGTGGGTTCATACAAAGAGGAGACTACAATTCTCCTAATAAATAATTGTACCTATGGCAACTCTCCTAATATATAATTGTATATATGTATATATGTTGTCGCAGTACAATTCTATATGTTGCTTACAGTGATATGAGAACCATAGAAATAATCGGGATGATAGTATCATGAAGCCATGATGATACTTCACTTTCATTACAGTAGAGAAATGGAAACATGTGCTTGTCCGTTGCATTTTCCTAGTTGAAACACGGCTCTATTTGATTATCCTTGTCATGCATGACCCTTAATTTGAGGTATATGGTTATTTAAACTAAGCAAATAAAATGCATTACAATTGCTGTATGTATATAAAAATGGTAAACAAATTTTTGATAAGGTACAGATGCCTTTACTGATAGATTAGGAGGCCCAAATCTGTTCTCATTAGAAAATATCTAAATAGAATATATTAAAAAGAGCCACCCGCAGCAAAGCGCGGGCTCGAGTGGCAAGTATTAGAAACTCGCGCACGGCTGACTTATTCACCCTCCGCGACGACCGCGCCGCCGTGACCTCCTCGCCCATCTCCGTCCGTCGCCGCTGCCCCTTCCACGTAGCGCCTCCCCTCCGACGCAGGCGGGCGTGGGATCCGAGTGCGGTGGGCGAGGGAGCTTCTCTACCGCATCCCTGGGCGTCTCCACCACTCCACCCCTTCCCCGAGCGTCTCCACCACCGCCATCTGCTCTCCCCTCCATCCTCCCAAACCGCCGCCCCGTTCCTCGCGGCGCCGGCCAGTTCCCCATCGCACAGCAGCATGCGGCCGGCTCCGGGTAGGGTTTAGGCCACGGGACGTGCGAGGTGACCTCGGCGGCGGCACAGCAGCAGGCCAACAAGGAAGCACTACTCTACATTCTACACTTGCCCTCGAGGCCTCGGCAACCAAGGCACGTCGAGCACAAAGGTAACCTCCTCAGGTCTGAAGAAAATAGTGATGTCTGTTGCAATAGGTCGAGGAGGCTTTCATGGTGTTTGATGAAATGTCTCTTAAGCCATTGCAACGTTATTCTATAGCAGTAGCCAACACAATTTTTTCCAAAGGGACTCCCTCCAGCTTAGTTGGGAGAGATGGCAGAAAATTCCTGTTGAGTGGATTCCTGATTGCAATAGCCTGTTGATGTTCGGGAAAAACAATCCTGGTAGGTTGTACATGACAACCGGGCAGCACATGCCCAACGATGATGGTTGAGTGCTTGTGCCTGTCTCTCTGCTGGATGTACTTTGATTCATAAGCAGTAATCTTTTTCCGGATTGCACATCTGCTCTTAATATCAACATTTGTGGTTGTCCTGGATTGTCATCAAAATAGTATTTGTGAATAATTTTTGAGTGGTTACATAATCTGCAATAGCCTATTTTGTAAATAGGTAATTCATGGCTACCGCCCTTTATGCTAGAAAGTGATTAGTAGCATGTTCTAACAAATAATTGTTCAGACTACAACTTAAACTCGGAACAAACGAGGTAAACAGCCCTACAGTTGCAACTACAGCTTAAACTCAGAATTAAGATACGCGATCGATTAGCCCTCGGCCGGTCGACGGGCGGCGTGCATGTAGCACGCGTGCGTGCAGGGAGGCGGCGGAGGAGCTGCATACGCGCCTGTCCGGCCCAGGACCCGGAGGTCACCGGAGCTGCTGGCGCCAAAGCACATGGTGGCGGTACTTTGTCGGATTTGGGGCAGACCGGCATAACCCAAGCCGTCACCGTTGCAGTGAGTAGGGCAGCGGCGAGGGGAGCTGCAGACCGGCATAACCCAAGCAAATGTTGTCTTGTATGAGAAAGTGAAAATAGAATCTTCCACTTCTTTTCTTGTACCCATTTTTTATTCATATATCTGTTGATCTCCATTTATCATTGAATAATATGAGTTAAACAAATATACAGTGTGAGTGCATGACTGCTGATCAGGCCTGAAGGAACAAAACCATTTTTTCTACATAAGTTGGTAATCAAAATTAGAATTTAGGTGGAACCATGGGAAGGAGAACCATTTTTTTAACAGCCACATGGCATCTAGCAACACATAGACCTGAACACAAATACGAGAATTTAGCTCTTGGAATCTGGGCTTAATTTTCTCATAGTCCAGTACACTTTTTCCTATTAAAAATATTATAAATAATTGTGTGGTGGTAGGTTTGCAGAGAAAGTTTAGGAAAAAGAACACAAATACTACTTCTGGAAGTGTTATATTTGCCTGGCAGAAGTAGTGATGCCTATCACTTTGAGAAAAAGAGCTTGTCAATTCGTAGTAGCTTGATAGCAGGTATTTATTCTATGGATTTGTGCTTACTGTAGGTATACCGTGAAGGATGTCGAATGAAGATAAGAGCTGGATGCGGATGTCCAGATATACTTCAGAATGGCAGGCAGGATTCAAGAAATTTTTACAGAGTGTATTTGGGGGCACATCTGGTGATGAAACAGCTCCATGTCCATGTACTCGATGCCGCTGCATGTCTTATCGAAGTGAAAAGGACGTTCAAGTCACGTGGCAATGAGAGGGTTTGATGAGAGTTTCATTCAAGGAGAAGGTAATTCTGAGCCTTCGTTAGTTGAGAATGATAAGGATGATGGCGCTGCACTAGATCATGCTGAAGGTTCCCATGAATTAATTTCTTCACTGATCAGAAGTGTTATACATGGAGAAGTCACAGGAATAGATGAGGAGGAGCCAAATGCTACTGCACAAAGACTTTATAAGTTACTAGAAGAGGCAAAGAAGGAGTTGTATCCAGGTTGCAAAGAGGTTACAAAGATTTCTTTCATTGTCATGCTATTTCAGATTAAATGCATGGATGGTATTAGTAACAGCAGTCTAGAACGCATACTTCGGTTGTTCTTGCTTGTGCTTCCTGATGGCCATTGTCTCCCAACTTCCTTGGAGAAAGTGGAGAAGGTTGTTAGAGATCTTGGCTTGCATTACAAGAAGATTCATGCATGTGTCAATGACTGTATGTTATTTCGTGGGGAGGATTATGAGAAATTGGATAACTGTCCAACATGTGGTGAATCTAGGTGGAAAGAGACAGGTGGTACTGAAAAGGATGATCCTGTTGACAGTGATTGTGGAAAGAAGAAGAAGCGTTTTCCACGTAAGATCCTTCGTTACTTTCCACTTATTCCTCGCTTGCAAAGATTGTATATGAGAGCATCGACATCGAAGCTGATGCGTTGGCATAAGGAAGAACTAGTAAATGATGACAAAATGCGTCACCCGGCAGACTCAAAGGCATGGAAGCATGTGGATAGCGAGTATAAGGATTTTGCTGAGGACCCTCGCAACATACGGCTTGGTCTTGCAGCTGATGGCTTTAATCCATTTGGGATGTTGAATGTTGCATATACTACATGGCCAGTCATCCTAATCCCTTACAACTTGCCTCCTTGGTTGTGTTTGAAGCAACCCTATTGGATGATGTCTATGCTGATACCTGGGCCGAAATCACCTGGAATGAATATTGATGTCTATTTGCAACCCCTAATTGATGAGCTGATAGAGTTATGGGTGACAGGTGTCAAAACATGGGATGAGAACAAAAAGGAGAATTTTACTCTTCTTAGGCGCTTCTGTTGTGGACCATAAATGACTTCCCTGCCTATGCCATGCTATCTGGTTGGAGTACTAAAGGAAAGTTTGCATGTCCATACTGCCACAAAGATACAGAGTATTTATGGTTGAAATTTGGGTCAAAGCATTGTTACATGGGTAGTCGTCGATTTCTACCTCAGAGCCATAGGTGGCGCAAGAACAAAAGCAGCTTCAACAACATGACAGAGATGAGGGAGGCACCTGTGCCACTGACCGGTCCTCAGGTTCTACAGCAGTATGAAAGTTTTGAGCAACCAAAATTTGGGACAGCAACAAAGAAGAGGAAGCAACGTGAAGAAGACAGTAGGTGGCACAACTGGAGGAAGAAGAGTATATTTTTTCAGCTGCCTTACTGGGAAAAATTGCTTGTAAGGCATAACTTGGATGTTATGCACATCGAGAAAAATATTTGTGAAAGCATTATTGGGACGTTGCTTCACATCGATGGTAAGTGTAAGGATAGTGAAAAGGCACGGCTTGACATGCAACAGCTTGGGATACGGCAGGATCAGCATCCAGTGGTGGAGAATGGAAAGTATACTTTGCCACCAGCATTGTACTCCTTAGACAGGGACCAGAAGAAGATGTTATGCACATTCTTAGAAGGAGTGAGGATGCCTGATGGTTACGCGTCTAATATAAAGAGATGTGTGGATGTGAATGGATGTAAGGTTTCTGGACTAAAATCACATGACTATCATGTTATTTTGCAGAAACTGTTGCCCTTAGTTGTAAGGCATATCTTGCCTGAAGCTGTTGCTAGACCATTGATTGAGCTTAGCAGGTTTTTCAATGCATTGTGTTCAAAGGAGCTGGTGCAAACTGACATTGAAACACTAAGCTCTTCAATTGCAGAGACTTTATCTAAGTTTGAGATGATATTCCCACCAGCATTCTTTGACATTATGATGCATTTGCCGCTTCATTTAGCTGAGGAGGCTAAATTAGGAGGACCAGTGTGTTATCGGTGGATGTATCCAATCGAGAGGTATCTACGCATTACACTTAAAGGATATGTTAGGAACAAGGCACATCCAGAAGGTTCCATAGCAGAGGGATATATATTAGAGGAGTGCATGACGTTCTGCTCTCGCTTCCTAGAAGACATTGAAACGAAGCTGGATCGCCCAATGCGCCATGAGAGGAGCGTGGTGAATGAACCACCAGCTGGGTCTAGCATACTAGGCAGCATCGACTACAGTAAGAAAGGCTGCAAATTACATCATCTTCCTAAATCTGAAATGTTGCAGATGCGACACTATATGTTATCAAACTGTGATGAGGCACTGAGATGGATCAAGTAAGCTGTTAGAAACATTTTTTTTCTTTTTTTACATAGTTTACAGTTGAATGCATAGTAATATGTTTTTCCCA
Source organism: Hyparrhenia diplandra (assembly GCA_015847255.1). NCBI lineage: Eukaryota > Viridiplantae > Streptophyta > Magnoliopsida > Poales > Poaceae > Hyparrhenia > Hyparrhenia diplandra. Next base: position 29,782 of record JADLZK010010185.1, read on the forward strand.
AAAATAATGTATAGTGAGCATAAGGAGGTGTTGAGAAGAACTAGTGCACAAGGCGTTGATAAGAGTCACAGGGAGCATTTTGTTGGATGGTTTGAACGTAAGGTGAGTAAAGTTATAATATACATGACAAAAAAAATATTGCAGTTGTCCACTTTCAAAATATTGCAGTTGTCCACTTTTAAATATTTCAGTTATTATATTTTTTTTTTTTTCGCGCGCAGGCCAAGGTACTTTATGAAGAGCGGAAGATCAGTGAAGAGCTATATGACCTTTCACAGGGTCCTCATTATGTGGCTCGGATTTTCAACAGATGCGTAATTCATTTTTTTTTCCGAACGGCTACTATAGAGGCTAACTTCAATACACAAAATTCAGGAGTTGTAGTGAAGGATGAAAAAGATGATAATAAGGTTTGGTACGGTGTCCTTAAGAAGGTAATCGCACTAGATTTCCCTGGTGAAAAAGAAGTCATATTGTTTGAGTGTGATTGGTTTGATGCTCCTGCCGCATCCAAGAGTAAAGGTAGAGGGTTCAGTAAGGATCAATATGGGATTATAGATATTGATACAACTCGTCGTCGAAGTTTGAATGATCCTTACGTTCTGGGGATTCAAGTGGAGCAGGTTTTTTATGTGAAATGTGCAAATAAACCCAACTGGAGCAGTGTTGTTAGAATGAAGCCCAGGACCTTGTTTTCCATGCCAGAACAAGGAGAAATTGAAACTGAACAGCAGGGGCAGATTGATATTGACTCAGTCGATGTAGGTGTGGAAGACATGGACATTTGTAGCCAGCTTAGAGAGTTGACAAATTGGACAAGGAATGACCTTGATGGAGTGACTGGAGATGCCAACATTCTTCAAAGTGCTCTACCTGTGCCAGAACCTGATCTAGATGACATACCTGATGATGATGATGAGAATGATGACACCTACATCAACGATGGGCATGATGCACCTGTCAACACTTTGGGCCAGGGGAGAGGAAGATGAACTTTTACATAATTGTACCTGTCAAGACTTCAGATGTGTGCTGGATCAAGGTATACTTCCTGCTTACTGCTGGTTTGAATTTTAGCTTGCAAAATTTCTTGAAGATAACTTGTTGATCAATGCTCTTGCTAGTAGGACTATTATAGTGCCTAATCTTCTTGTGACAAAAGGTTATTATATGCATAATTTTTATAAGTCTGTATTTCAGCAGTCCTCGAGGGCACCTCCACTTGCTGTTGTTTAGCAAGTTTTTTGCTGGACCTTTTTATCAATACATGATAATTTTATCTACTATATCTGTTAAAACTAATTGATGAAATCTAAATAGACCATTAACCATAGGGAGCAAATAGAAAACAAATAAAGCATATATGGTCTGTTTGGTAAAGCTCCGCTACTTAATTCTTAGTTTCAGCTCTTTTTTGCAGTCTGGGTTAAAGCGTACTGCAAGGATTCTTCAAAAAAAAAAGCATACTGCAAGGTTACATGTACATTTCTCAAGGAGATGCCCACCTTCCTGATCAGATATTTTAGCGAGTCATATGCTTTGATCCTTGTAATTTTCTTGCTTTGATCCCTGTAATTTTGTTAATAAGGGACCACTTATTTTCCAATTAATGCTAATTTCTTTTATGCATAATTGTACCTTTTATAGGTTAATGGAAGCCGCCAATTCTGTGGCGTCGCTGAGATAATTTGACCTGTTGATTTCGACAGAACTGTTGATTACTGGCAGCAGGATAAGTGGAGTGGCCAGTCCCTGTAAAGTAACACATAATTAAGGATGTGCTGAACAACCTTCTGCGGCACATCATTCTTGAGAACAATGACACTAAACCTGTCATAGATAGCAGGGACACCCAGGAGGTAAAGTTACATAATTTTTTTTGCTGAATGTTTAAGCTGCTAATATCAATGGCATTTCTTAATAAATTCACTAACTCTTCTAATACAGGTGAAGCTGGAACAGGGCCTCCAGATGCTAACAATCTTCAAGAGCCATGAGGCTGAGACAACAATCATCGAAGATTTCGACTTCTATGAGCAGCGGGAGAAGGCCTTGCATGAGAACAGACATCAACAGCAGCCTGCCACTGCCAGCACTGATCCTCAAGCTGGTGGATACCAAGGCTCAAGGTCCTGTGGCCGATATATCAGTGCATACTGACAGCAGTGGGACAAACCTGGACACGGGCCCCTGTGGAGGAAAGCAGTTGATTCGTTTCCCTTCTTTCTGCTAATTTGGAGCAACAGAGGAATAGGGTGCTGCAACGTAAGGTTGAAAAGGGAAAGTGCAGGTTGATTGTGTTGAATATGATTGCGCCCGCGTTAGTTGTACAACATCATAGGCTTTGTTTTACCGCCACTTAGGTTATATAATTTCAGTATCGTACTTCCGTCTTGCATGTTCCTCGTGTCGTGTCGCACCATGAATGATTGTTCAATTTTAGTGGGTACACAATGAAAGAGGTTGGTTAGCATGCGAGACGCGGGATAATCAATTGTTTTCTGAATGGGATCATCTATCTTTTGATTTTGACTTCAGGATTTTCGGATAACGTCTTCGCCTTTTTTACGTTCTTTTATACTTTGTTTTCATATGGGTTTCATCTCTAAAGCCTACCCCAACTAGCTTTGGACTAAAGGCTATGATGTTGTTGTTGTTGAGGATTTTTGGATAACATCAATTACCTCATAAATTTTTGGATGATAACATACGGATTTGAATCATTTATATCTTGACTGACTTATTAAGGCTTTTGGATAACACTAATTACCTCATGAAATTTCATGTTGCATCCATTGCAATGCACGGGCATTTACCTAGTATGTGATATAAATACGTAATATTAGAACACAACATATTTAGGCAGTTTATCATTCTCTAGAGTCCAATTCTAAAATGAATTAGTCAATCATTAAAAAACATCATGAAGTAATTCTAGCACATGTCCAAGTCCGTTCTCGGGGTTCTAATCCAGGAGAAATTAAAACTCATGGCGTGATCACTGAATAAATGTCCAAGCCATCACTTCTCATACAAGTATGCATTCAAATATTTTAAAAAAAATTGGAATACTAGAATAATTTTAAATTTAAAAATATTCATGTAACTGTATCCATAAATTTGCTAGTTTTTTTTTTCTCATGTCGGTGGGCTGGGGCTTTTCTTTTTGTTTTGTTTTCTTCAAATGCGCAGGTGGGCACATAAATAGTAATAGTAAGAAAATGTGTGAGCTTAACTCGATCTAACCATAATTCACTCTTATTTTAATTGAATAAAATATTCTATGGGCCAGAAGTTTTAACAATTATTGTTATCTTTGCTAACTCAAAGGGGGTAACAATTATGGTTATTTATTGAATAAAATATCTTTGCTAACGAAGTCTCTCGGGCTTTTTTTCTAGCGCAACCAAAAATAGTCTAATGAATTCACATAATTCATTGGTGGCAATAGAAACTCATTGATACAACGAATTGTTTTCTCGGATGCAACAACATATGAGCTATCGCAACAAAGGTTAAGTTTTAGACAACGACATTTCATCATGGCCACAGCATTCATAATCGCAACCAATTAAATATTCGTGGCAACAAACACAGTTCTATCACAACAAATTGTTTTTCGGATGCAACAGCACATGAGCTATCGCAACAAAAGTTCGGTTTTAGACAACATTATTTCATCGTGGCCACAAGCATACATAATGGCAACCAACTAACTATTCGCGGGCAACAAACACACATCTATTGCAACGAATTGTTTTGTGGATGCAACAGCACATGAGCTATGGCAACAAAGATTAAATTTTAGACAACGTAATTTTGTCGTGGCCATAGGCATGCCTATTCGCAACCAAATAAATATTCGTGGCAACAAACATACATCTATCGCAACACTAAATTGATACTATCGCAATGCTCAAATAGTTGTGGCAATAGGTACCCATAAAAGCAACCACCTTTTTCATCGTAGCATTAACACTAACATGTTGCAATGAATGTTTCAACAAATGCAACCCAAATTTTTGGTGGCCATAAGATCTAGATATCGCAACCCAAAAAATGTTGGTTGCTATAGAACTAAATATTGCAACCAAATGTTTGCCGCTATGCGTTAAAAAAATGGTGCTCTAAGGGTCAATTCCTAGTAGTGTGGACAAACGGTTGAAATCCTCGAGGTATTCAGCGATGGTCTTGTCATCTTGATTAAGCTTGATAAATTCACCCAACTTCATAGCAATCACACTAGGATGAATATAAGCGTCACGGAAAGCCGTGAACATATCCGAGGTAATAGAAGTATTAGCCGGGTAGGTGGCACGATGATTTTTCCACCAAATTCCTCGCGGGTCCTTCAAGCAAATGAGCGGCATACTCAAATTTTCTCGCACTTCACCAAATCCAACAATCTAAATTTTTCCTCTACCTGAAACCATCCATTCTTCCGCTTCGGTTGGTTCACTTGACTATGTGAACTTAGGTGGATCGGTTCCCTTGAATTCTTTTGTATGACCGAGCCTATCTTCTCGCATTATTGTTTTGATTTCCTCCTCCACCTTGTGCGGTGTTGCGCGAGATATTGCATAACTCACCCGTAAAACTCGTCAAAGAACCGTTCCTGGTTGACGGGGAGGTGGTGGTGGCGGTTGGTTGCTCCCTCCAAAGACTGAAAGTGTGTTTTAACCATCCGCATAATCCAACCAATAAAAATTCTCGGATGATGTTGACATAGTGTATATGCATCGAATTTAAAGTTACAACGTAATTTATTGCGATAATAAATTCATTCAACAAATACAGGTAACCATAAATCCAATGGCATCACACCCATCATCGCAATAATCATGGTTGATACGGATTATGTAGCAAATCAACTTCTCCATCCAATGTACGGCGTAATCCGGGGTTCGATATAGTCACCATGACCAAGATATCGAAATTGCGCACATTGCTTCACCAAATGGAACTCTTCCATTAAACTCATCAAAGGCTCAATTAATATCTGTAGGGTCTGGTTACTTCAAGGTCTTCCGTGTTGATAGCCTCTTGATAAACAGGATCACTAGGGGTAGGGGTAGGTAGGTGGCAACTGCGGATAAGATTTTTCTTCCTACGATAGGACAACCTAGTTAATGACTAGCGTGATCTAAAGAGATGGTGGCGACTATGAAACTTCTAGGAGATTGGAGACACTACTCCCACCATTATCAAGTATCGCCTTCTCCATCTTAATCTTCTTCTACATCTGGCGTGTAGGAGTGGTGATGATCACGATAGGGTTGATAGGATCCGCTCTCAGAAAGATCAGCTCTCTTCTACCATCAAGTGGCGAAACAAAGGTCCATTCTAGAAACAGAAAGTAGCTGCCTCTAGTAAAGCATCGGGCGTTCCAACATTAACTCCTCAGGACGTGGACTGTAGCATGGTCGACAACTTCTCCAGGTGGTAGCTCGTATTTGGTGATACTCTGACTTCTCCAAACAGAGCTATAAGGTAGGGAAATGATGGAAATGTCAATTCTAGTGATGGTCCGATTTACCTAGGGTGCGGTCACCTATGTGTGGATGGGTCTTTGGATTGTCTATTTGCTTAAACACCTACAACACCATGGTATTCGAAACAACTTGTCTTCAATGGTATTACTGCCTGTCTTGTATGCGGGAGCCATTTGTAGCAAGATTTTGATGCTTGTGTGAGATTGAGAACGAGATAGGTCAGTTTCAACAAAAGGGACAAGTACTCACTAAGGGGGAGAGACGGGAATAAGGGTAAGAAAAGAAATGCTTTTATTTCATCTTATTGATGCGAATGCATGAATGTCATGATGCATGAGCGTATCTTACGTCCTCACGGAATAGGAAAGATAAGATACTACTCGCATAAATGGTGGCACATCTAACGTTCTCTTAAAAGAAAATAAATCACAACTAGTCGATCTATACGATTTGCATGGTTAGTGTACCGCACGTTTCATTTCAGCCCCACAATATATTTATGTAATGCACAATTTAAATTGCATATACCTTTCGTCGAGTCGTCCACCCGACGACATCGCATACCTTGCGGAAAAACACATTTTACACCCGGCACACCTGTGTACCCATACACAAGTCTACAGGGGCACTACCCGACCATGGAGCTCTCAAAACATTTTATTTTTACCACCTAGACCAGCGGTTGTCCGATCATGCTCTCACAGCTCACATCTTTACCTTGGGCGTAGAGGCATTGAACATCATTTACCTGGGGCGTAGAGGTATTTCGATCCATACATGACCACTCAAGTGAGTAGCCCCGTACTACTGGCCGCACGGCAACCAAGCACAAACAATAAAATATGATGCAATAACCCATCCCAAGTTAGTAAGGCCACCGACCGTCCTTAATTGGGCATAAGGGTATGACCATGACACTATTAATTTTGCATATCTTTTACGCATACCACCGAAAAGATTTTGTTTCGCGAAAAATTTTTCGCAAAAGATTAGTTGTTCATTTTAATTTAAATACCGGATCGGATTGTTAAGTCTTGAACTAAGCTCGATACCAGCTGTGATGAGCCCGACCAATTTATAAGAAATCAAGTATAATTTGCAATTACCGAAGCAATCGCAGATCTACACTTGAGTCCATATAAACCCGGTATTCGAAATCTCCGAAAGTGATTTCAAACTCATCAACAACACAACCAAGATCGTTGAGCTCGGTTAGTTAAATCGCGGTATCTTAAACCAAATTCGAATATATTATAATCGAGTGCGATGTACACATTTATTATAAAGTAGATCGTGTCGTAAAAGCAATAGCTTTAAAAAACAAGATTGTTGTGCAAATGGAAATCAAAATAAAATAGATAGTGCCAACATAGTGTCATCCCCCGTAATAAGCATGAGGCGAGGGAATATGGAGACCGCCATGCCCTAGGCATTATTCTTCAATCACAAAGACATCACAACCTGGCTAAATCATGCTAGACGCTAGATCACCCAATGATGGGAATTAACCCGTGAGTACTCAAATTGTACTCCAAGACTTACCCGTCTTAAACCGAGAAAATAAGGAAAAGACTCCAAGGATTATGCTTGGCTTTATCGGAGTCGGCCGACTCACATTTATTTTTTAGAAATAAAGTTGATTAATGCGCCTACACATACTACTCAAGGTTCTTCCAAGTTAAAGGTTATTATTACATACATAACCATAAGTCTGTATAGTCAAGATTAAAACATATGCTCACGATATATAAATAACTGGCATAAGTAACTTGATCAATATTTTAACATCGCCGGCGGATGAATAAGAATAACCATTATTGTGATATTAGACTACGATGTGCCGCGGAGACGGACGGGTTCTCACTATCCGGGGAGAGATGGCGATTCGAATCGATTGCAAACCCGGTGGCGAATACCCTCGTATACACCGGGCCTACTAGTACAAGGGTAGGACCGATCACTTCCAAGATGTTAGGGGACGTAAGTCTCGGACCGTCCCAAGCACCCCCTCCTCTCGAGCCACCAAGTGGCGGGCAACGAAAACAACGTTTCGTGCGCGCCTCCGCTTGCGCCCGATCAAACCCAACCGACCATGCCAAGGAGGGACGTTAAGCGTACAAGTACCGGCCCCTAACATTCCCACAAGCTTCGTGGCTCACGACCCGGCGGAGCCTACTATATGAACAGGTACGTTCAACTTCCGAATGAAGCTTCCGACAAAGGATTAGTCCTTAATCGATGAGATGGAAGACCACAATATCCATCCAATCTAACCATGTTTTATTATTCGGGATCTCAAGAAGCACTGGTAACCACCAACGTGATTAACCCAACAACAAACCTCACAAGTGACCAGGAAATCAGCGTCTCTTTGCAATCATCATAAGCGAGCATTTATTTAACCTAGACTCCTACATAGGATAGGACAACAACTTCAGCAAGGATATCACGTGCATCAACGGTTTCAACCATTTCCTATACTTATCAAAGCATTCATAAAAGGATTCAACAAATTAATTCGAGAATGCATAGGAAAGTTCAAAGATGCAGGGGCTTGCCTTCGAGAAAAGTAGGAAGAAGAAGTTAGAGTCTTACGGAAGTTGGAGTCACGGTCCTCCTTCTCTGTGGGGGTCTTTTGGCTACACTCCGAGATGATGAAGGTTGACCTTACGCTCCTTGATCTTCTCTCGAACTAACTCCTCCGATCCTCGAGATGATGCATGCACATGCGAGAGTTAATACTACGAATGCACCGAGATAAACTTGTATATAAGTAAAATGGAATGATGGATGAATGCATTATGATGAATGATACTAGTAAGTGGATATCTCTTACGTAGAAACATAAATAAAACTACACAAGGAAACCCTAGTAATCTACATCAAGCAAACACCCTAATTCACTAAACACCGAAAATGGCAGCTAGACATGCATTTACTAAAACAGATCACACGGGGAGTTCTATAACTCCAAATGCAGCAAACGAATACTCGTTGGAAAGCTAACAAAATTATCTACAAAACATTCAATATAACCTCGACCAGATTCTAACATCTACAGCCTCGAAAGCAGTAAAAACAGAGACTCTGTTTTTCGGACAAACTACAACTTAGGACATCTCAAATAAATTACTCAAGCATGCACTTCATCTAGATCTTTTCCAGCAAGCAAGACACATCATATCTACCAAATAAACCTACTGGTCAATCCAAAAGGTAAACTAAAGCACATGAAATGACATTCCCTAATAAACACTACATGTGCACACTTTTTAAATATAAAAGCTAGGATTAATAAATTGACCAAACATACAAGACCAGCAAACTAACCACACTAACAGGTCCTTATTATCATAAGAACAAACAATATGCCATCCAAGAATCATTACCATACTATTACCATGCAGTTTGCAAGCATTTTCTATGCAACATAAATATGATAAATGCATAAACAGCTTAGAAAAATCTACAAAATTTACCAGAGCATTCTACTGGTCTAACATGCCTACCATAAAAATTTCAGGGCAAACTCATGCACCTACTTTCCTACACAAAAATGGCAAGCTAGCATAAAAACAGGGCATGAAAATACTTTGTACTATGAAAAGTGTCGGACAATAGATTTCTGAGTATGACAGGCTACTAAAACCTATCAAAACCAAGCATACCAATTATCACACCCAAAACCCTAGTAATTATTTTTCTATGAATTTCCTAAGAAAGCATGGTAAATAGCACATAAATCAAAAATCACATTTCTTCAACAGAACATAGCATGTATGATATTTTTCCTGTACTATACACACAAAAACATGAACATTTTGTACAGGCACCACTATTTTATCATGCACCAAGAATTACATATGCATTTACCTAGAAACATGGCATTTATTGCAATAAATCTAGATAAATATAAAAACTACCAGAAAATGCAAACTCATACTTTTCTACTGTAGATATACTCATAAGGATCACAACAAAATTTGTCCCACTCAATTCCGAGCTAAAATGAGCATTCTACGAATTTTCTAAGACAAGCATTGAAATCAAAACGTAAAAACGAGAAAATAAAAGGCTGGCGACAAAAAGGGGCCCGCGCGTCATACACTCAGAACAGGGGACGGCGGCGGTCGCGGCGGATCTTCGCCGGCGGTGATCCTCCGGCCAAACCAAGGGTACCTACGGCTTGCTCTCGTCAAGATCTATCGAATGGTACCAAGAACATGACCTAAACCTAACCCTAACGGGCGACGACGACGCGGCGGCGGCAAGGCGCGATTTATAGCCGGCGGACCGGTTATTCCGAAATCCGGCCAAGACGAGGCGGGCATGGGCATTGCAACATCGAGGCGACGCAAATCGACTACCCGGTCGAACGAACGGTGCGATGGGGCCTTTCGGCCGACGGCGGTGCGCTCACGGCGGTGGCGACGCGGCGGTGCGCGGGGCGCGTTGACGAGTTGGGACGCGGGATGCGCTTGTGCGATGGGCGTCAAAGCTTGACACATCAAGGCGAGCCGATGCGCGTGGCCCGGGGTGGCCGAGGGGTGGCTCAGAGAGCACGCCGCTGGCGGGTCGCGGCGGGCGGCGGCGGGCGCCGGCGTGGCGTGGCGGCGACGTGGTGGTCCGGCAAAGCGGTGGCGCTGGGCTTGCTTTCGTCCGCCAATAGGTGTGTCAAGATGAGGCAAGGTTAGAACGCGCTGGCTCAAGAAAAACAGCGATGAAGGGACGCCGGCGGGGCGAAGCTACGGCGGCGGCGGCCATGGGCGTCGATTTTTCCGGCGATCGGCAAAACGGCCGATTGGCCCTCACCTTCGCTCTGCGCTGCTCCTAGCGGGCTAGGGAAGTGGAGTAGATGATGGCGGAGCGACTTGTGGCATTTGGGGAGGGGGGGACGCGACGGTGGGACGAGTTGGCCACGGCGGCGCGCGGCAATGGCGCCGGGCGGCGGCGGCGCGGCTGCCTTTCTTGCGCGAGGGAGAGCGAGGGGAGTGGGAGAGGAGTGGAGTGGGGTGCAAGGGACCTGTTTCCCCTCCTTCAAGGCACCACAGACGGCAGGATGGCGAGGAGGGCGACGTCCACGCGTCGCGACGATCGGGTCAGCGGTCACGGGCGTGGCAACGGTGGTAGGCGGGTTTGTTTCTCTTTCTTTTTTTTTTGAAATTAAAACCCTAATCCATACTAAACCAAACTATTTTACCTCCAACCTCGAGATCCATGCGAGAATTAGCCAAAACTCCAATTGAAGAAAATGATCCTCACAAAATTCTAAGCAAGACACCTATACAAAGTTTTTCCCGAATCGGTCTAGATTTGAAACTACGATCGATCAAAGGTAAACTACTTGGGATCAAACAAAACCCTAATTTGCCTCCAATTCAAACAAACTTCGGCTTTTTCGACATGATCCACTCATTATCAAGCAATCGCCTAAGACATCTTTTTGTTCTACAACAAATTATCTACACGTCATGAAGGGTGCACGCACATGCAAGGATGTTAGCTAGGACTTTTGGACAAAACAAGACAATTCACTTTCAAAGTCAAGCGGGTTAAAACAAGTCAAACTATCATTATAAAATCTAATTAGGGAACATGGCCAACATCAACCTTGCTCTAAAACATCCTATAAACATCACTAAGAATAAATAAGAATTAACCAACTAATTATGCAAGCATTTCATACATAAAATGACAAGGTAAAGCATAACAAGCAAATTGAATAAAATTAAGCATGCAAATGACCCCTATCATTTCATGTGCATAAATGCATTTGACTAAATGATGATTATGCCCATGAAATGCAGATGCTAATGAAATGCTTAAAACCAGGGTGTTACAAATCTACCCCCCTTAAGAAAATCTCGTCCCGAGATTTGTCGGTACTAACCATTCGTTAGAAAATACGGGATTGACTTCTCGTAGATACTCCTCTGTTTCCCATGTAGCATCTTTCTCTCCATGATTACTCCATAGAATCTTGTATAGCTTCACTGTCTTGTTATGAGTTGTTCTTTCTTTAGTATCCAATATTTTAATTGGCCTCTCAAAGTACGTCAGGTCGGTATCCACTTCAAAGCATTTCGACCGGAATCCGTTCTTAGGCACTCTCAAACATTTCTTCAACGAGATACATGAAAGACATTGAAGAGGCGATCTCAACTCATCGGATAGCCGTGAATCGGTAAGCCACTTTTCCTTTCCTTGCAACAATGCGATAAGGGCCTACGAATCTAGGTGCTAGCTTCCTTTTAACTCCAAAGCGTTGCACTCTCTTCATTGGTGACACCTTCAGATATACAAAATCACCAACTCTGAATGTCAAAGGTTTACTACGCTTATCGGCATAGCTTTTCTGACGAGCTTGGGCTGCAGCCATGTGTTGTCGCACCGCCCTAACCTTCTGTTCTGCTTCATCAACGAAGTCGATGCCATAATAGGTTCTATCTCCCGTTTCAACCCAATTCAAAGGTGTTCTACACTTTCTACCATACAAGGCTTCAAATGGTGCCATCTTGATACTTGCTTGATAACTGTTGTTATAAGTGAACTCTGCAAGTGGTAACCATTTGTCCCATGGGTCTTTGGCAGATAAAACACATGCTCTCAACATGTCTTCTAGGATCTGATTCACCCGTTCGGTTTGCCCAGTTGGTTGCGGGTGATAGGCCAAACTACAAAGTAGCTTTGTGTCTAAGGCTTTTTGTAAACACTCCCAAAATCTATCGGTCCATTTCGATCCCTGGTCAGACACTATGTTTTTGGGTAATCCATGTAGACGAACTACCTGAGAAATGTAGATCTCAAGCGTCTTGATGTGGTTCATACCTAACGTTTCTGAGGGAATGAAATGTGCTACCTTGGTTAGTCTATCCACAATTACCCAAATTGCATCAAATCCTTGCGGGGTACGTGGAAGTCCAACAATGAGATCCATAGTGATGTTATCCCATTTCCAATCAGAGGTGGGCAAAGGTTGTAGCAATCCAGCAGGTTTCATGTGAATGGCCTTGACTCTACAACAGTTGTCACACTTTGCTACATGAGCTGCAATCTCTTTCCTCATCTTGGTCCACCAAAAACGTGACCTCAAATCTCTATACATCTTGTTGCTATCTGGATGGTTTGATAAGGTAGAAGAATGTGCTTCTGTCAAAATTTGATCTCTAAGTTCCTTATCCTTGGGTACAACAAGACGATTATCATACCATAGAATGTCATTCTCATCAATCCTAAAATGTTCACTTGGTTCTTTTTCAAGCTTCTTCTTGATGAAGGAGATACCTTTATCTGATTTCTGCCCTGTAATTACCCTCTCTTCTAGGGAACTTTGCACTTGTATGTTATGCAAGACTGCGGGGTGCATTAAACTAAACTTCTCTTCCGGCAATGGTTGCTCAACGGTACAATGTGCCTTCCGGCTCAAGGCATTTGCAACGACATTCGCCTTGCCCGGATGGTTATGTACTTCCAAATTGTAATCTTTAATCAACTCTAGCCATCTTCGTTTTGTCTCATGTTTAGGCGGGTCTTGAGTGAAGATATATTTCAAGCTCTTCGATCAGTATAAATATGGCACACATTTCCAAGCAGATAATGGCGCCAAATCTTGAGCATGTACTACATTTTGCTAACTCCAAATCATGTGTCGGATAATTTACTTCGTGTTTGCGTGGTTGTTGCGTGATGCATAGGCAATCACTCTTCCTTCTTGCATGAGTACACATCCTAAACCCGGTACCACATGCATCGCAAAAACACATCAAAAGGTTTCTCTATATCCGGTTGTGCAAGCACTGGAGCGCTTGTTAACAACTCTCATAGTGTATGAAAAGCTGTCTCACACTCCTGTGTCCACACAAACTTCTCATCTTTCTGCAAAGCAATCTTGTCATGGGTTTGGCAATCTTAGAAAAGTCGGGTATGAAGCGGCGATAATACAGGCTAATCCAAGAAAACTCGAATCTACGTAAGCAGGTCGGCGCCTTCCAATCCATGACTTCTTGAACTTTACTTGGATCCACTGAAATTCCATCTTCTAATAATACATGTCCAAGAAATTGCACCTTCTTTAACCAAAACTCACATTTGCTAAATTTAGCATAAAGTTTGTGTTCTCTGAGCCTGGCTAACACTATTCTAAGATGCGCTGCTTGGTCTTCTTCATTCTCTGAATATACCAAAATATCATCGATAAAACACAACCACCTAATTTGTCCAACTCGGGCATGAATACCGAATTCATTAGGCACATAAAATGAGTCGGAGCATTTGTCAAGCCAAAGGACATGACAAGATACTCATACAACCCATATTTTGAGAAAGCGGTCTTTGGAATGTCTTGGGGTCCGATCTTGATTTGATGATAGCCTGAACGAAGATCGATCTTGGAGAAAACCTTAGCCTTGGACAACTAATCAAAGAGAATGTCAATGCGTGGCAAAGGATATTTGTTCTTAACTGTCACCGCATTGAGTGGTCGGTAATCCACACACATTCTCAAAGATTGGTCCTTTTTCTTCACAAACAGAGCAGGACATCCCCACGGTGATGAACTTGGTCTAATGAAACCTTTATCTAGCAACTCTTGTATTTGAACCTTTAACTCGGCCAATTCATGTGGCGGCATCCTATAGGGTCTTACGGAGATCGGTCTTCGTTCCGGGTAAAAGCTCTATGGAAAACTCTACATCTACATGCGGTGGTAATCCCGGCAAGTCTTCCCCGAAAACATCGGAAACTCACATACCCTTTGGTATATCGACATTCGGTGACGTAGAGCGGCGGAGACACGATTTAGATTGGGTGTTTGGGGGAAGAATTATCTAATGTTCCTTTCCATCACGCGGGGATCTTTCAAAAGGATTACTCTATTCGGGGTGTCTATAATTACTCCCCATGTCTTCATCCAACTCATTCCCGAGGATAACATCCAAACTCGGCGGGGTAATACTCTTAGAGAGGTCACGATCTCTAAATCCCCAACTTTAATCTGTACATTTCTGACAATCCTCCTGGTAAGTTGATCAGCTCCTGCTGAGCTAATACGATAACCATAACCCAAATCAGCTATATTCTCATTATGTTCTTGGGCAAAAGCTTCGCTCATAAAAGAATGAGACGATCCAGAGTCAAACAATACAACAGCATTGTGATTGTTGACTAGGCAAGTACCAGCAGTTACAGACTCTCCTTCTGGACTTTCTTCAATATTGGTGGAGTGAACTTGTCCAATCTTTTGCCTGTAGGGTCGGTTACTCTTGGGTTGTGGGCAAAACCTAGAAAAATGTCCTAGTGTCCCACAATTATAGCACTTGTTGCGAGTAGAAGCACTATCAATACCATCTGTCTTTGCTCTCGGTGCAGGTGTAACATGAGCCTTCCCTGTAGCGAGCATTCTCTCACACCGCTCCTCTTGCGGTGGTGCATCCGGGTTGGTGGTAGCCTGGATGACTAATGAGCGTAACCTTGTTCGACTCGAACTAGTTTCTATTGGTCTCTTCTTGCTCTTGGCGGCAAAGATATGCGTTGTTGCTCTCCTCGCAAAGCGAGCCAGACGAACTCAATAAAGCTCCTTCCGAATGGGGCTCCAATAGTCTTACGCATCTTGAGATTAAGCCCTCTTCCGAAACTTGCTATTTTTTCTTCTCTTCCGTGTCCACCATATCCGGTGCATATCCGGACAAACGGTTGAAATCCTCGAGGTATTCAGCGATGGTCTTGTCATCTTGATTAAGCTTGATAAATTCACCCAACATCATAGCAATCACACTAGGATGAATATAAGAGTCACGGAAAGTCGCCGTGAACATATCGAGGTAATAGAAGTATTAGCCGGGTAGGTGGCACGCGATGATTTTTCCACCAAATTCCTGTGCGGGTCCTTCAAGCAAATGAGCGGCTTACTCAAAATAGCCCGCACAGTCAAATCCAACAATCTAAATTTTTCCTCTCAAAACCATCCATTCTTCCGCTTCGGTTGGTTCACTTGACTATGTGAACTTAGGTGGATCGGTTCCCTTGAATTCTTTGTATGGATGGAGCCTATCTTACGCATTCTTGTTTTGATTTCCTCCTCCACCTTGTGCGGTGTTGCGAGATATTGCGCAACTCACCCGAAAAACTCGTCAAAGAACTGTTCCTCGGTTGATAGGAGGTGGTGGTGGTGGTTGGTTGCTCCCTCCAAAGACTGAAAGTGTGTTTTAACCATCCGCATAATCCAACCAATAAAAATTCTCGGATGATGTTGACATAGTGTATATGCATCGAATTTAAAGTTTACGAATTTATTGCGATAATAAATTCATTCAACAAATCTGAGGTAACCATAAATCCAATGGCATCACACCCATCATCGCAATAATCATGGTTGATACGGATTATGTAGCAAATCAACTTCTCCATCCAATGTACGCGGCGTAATCCGGGGGTTCGATATAGTCACCATGACCAAGATATCGAAATTGCGCACATTGCTTCACCAAATGGAACTCTTCCATTAAACTCATCAAAGGCTCAATTAATATCTGTAGGGTCTGGTTACTTCAAGGTCTTCGTGTTGATAGCCTCTTGATAAACGGGGATCACTAGGGGTAGGGGGTAGGTAGGTGGCAAATCGCGGATAAGATTTTTCTTCCTACGATAGGACAACCTAGTTAATGACTAGCGTGATCTAAAGAGATGGTGGCGACTATGAAACTTCTAGGAGATTGGAGACACTACTCCCACCATTATTGTTATCGTCTTCTCCATCTTAATCTTCTTCTACATCCGGCGTGTAGGAGTGGTGATGATCACGATAGGGTTGATAGGATCCGCTCTCGAAAAAGATCGGCTCTCTTCTACCATCCATTTGGCGAAACAAAGGTCCATTCTAGAAACGTAAAAGTAGTCGCCTCTAGTAAAGCATCGGGCGTTCCAACATTAACTCCTCGGGGACGTGGATCGTAGCATGGTCGACAACTTCTCGGTGGTAGCTCATATTTGGTGATACTCGACTTCTCCAAACAGAGCTATAAGGTAGGGAAATGATGGAAATGTCAATTCTAGTGATGGTCCGATTTACCTAGGGTGCGGTCACCTATGTGTGGATGGGTCTTTGGATTGTCTATTTGCTTAAACACCTACAACACCATGGTATTGAAACAACTTGTCTTCAATGGTATTATCGCTTTGTCTTGTATGCGGGAGCCATTTGTAGCAAGATTTTGATGCTTGTGTGAGATTGAGAACGAGATAGGTCGGTTTCAACAAAAGGGACAAGTACTCACTAAGGGGGAGAGGCGGGGAATAAGGGTAAGAAAAGAAATGCTTTTATTTCATCTTATTGATGCGAATGCATGAATGTCATGATGCATGAGCGTATCTTACGCCCCCTCACGGAATAGGAAAGATAAGATACTACTCGCATAAATGGTGGCACATCTAACGTTCTCTTAAAAAGAAAATAAATCGTAACTAGTCGATCTATACGATTTGCATGGTTAGTGTACCCGCAGTTTCATTTCAGCCCCCACAATATATTTATGTAATGCAATTTAAATTGCATATACCGCTTCGTCAGGTCCACCCGACGACATCGCATACCTTCGCGGAAAAACACATTTTACACCGGCTTTTTGTGTACCCATACACAAGTCTAGGGGGCACTACCCGACCATGGAGCTCTCAAAACATTTTATTTTTACCACCTAGACCAGCGATTTGTCCGATCATGCTCTCACGGCTCACATCTTTACCTTGGGCGTAGAGGCATTGAACATCATTTACAGGGCGTAGAGGTATTTCGATCCATACATGACCACTCAAGTGAGTAGCCCCCGTACTCTTCGGCCGCGCATACGGCAACCAAGCACAAACAATAAAAAATATGATGCAATAACCCATCCCAAGTTAGTAAGGCCACCGATTGTCCTTAATTGGGCATAAGGGTATGACCATGACACTATTAATTTTGCATATCTTTTACGCACACCACTGAAAAGATTTTGTTTCGCAAAATTTTCGCAAAAGATTAGTTGTTCATTTTAATTTAAATACCGGATCGGATTGTTAAGTACTGAACTAAGCTCGATACCACCGTGACAGAGCCGACCAATTTATAAGAAATCAAGTATAATTTGCAATTACCGAAGCAATCGCGCAGTCTACACTTGAGTCCATATAAACCCGTATTCCGGAAATCTCCGAAAGTGATTTCAAACTCATCAACAACACAACCAAGATCGTTGAGCTCGTGAGTTAAATCCGGGTATCTTAAACCAAATTCGAATATATTATAATCGAGTGCGATGTACACATTTATTATAAAGTAGATCGAGTGCGGAAGCAATAGCTTTCGAAAACAAGATAGTTGTACAAATGGAAATCAAAATAAAATAGATAGTGCCAACATAGTGTCATCCCCTGTAATAAGCATGAGGCGGGGAATATGGAGACCGCCATGCCCTAGGCATTATTCTTCAATCACAAAGACATCACTGGCGGCTAAATCATGCTAGAGGCAAATCACCAGCGAGTGGGAATTAACCCGTGAGTACTCAATTGTACTCCATAAGACTTACCCGTCTTAAACCGAAAAAATAAGGAAAAGACTCCAAGGATTATGCTTGGCTTTATCCGAGGGTGGTGACTCACATTTATTTTTTAGAAATAAAGTTGATTATTAATGCCTACACATACTACTCGAGGAGTTCTTCCAAGTTAAAAGGTTATTATTACATACATAACCATAAGTCCTGTATAGTCAAGATTAAAACATATGCTCGGCGATATATAAATAACAAACATAAGTAACTTGATCAATATTTTAACATCGGCGGCATGAATAAGAATAACCATTATTGTGATATTAGACTACGATGCAGCGGAGCATGACGGGTTCTCACTATCCGGGAGAGATGGCGATTCGAATCGATTGCAAACGGTGGCGAATACCTGTCATACACCGGGCCTACTAGTACAAGGGTAGGACACGATCACTTCCAAGATGTTAGGGGGCGTAAGTCTCGGACTGTCGGCAACCCCCTCCCTCTCGAGCCACCAAGTGAGCGGGGCAACGAAAACGACGTTTGCGCGGCTTGCCTTGCCCGATCAAACCCAACCGACCCGCCAAGGAGGGATGTTAAGCGTACAAGTACCGCCCCTAACATTCCCACAAGCCGTGGCTCACGACCGGCCGAGCCTACTATATGAACAGTACGTTCAACTTACGAATGAAGCTTCCGACAAAGGGATTAGTCCTTAATCGATGAGATGGAAGACCACAATATCCATCCAATCTAACCATGTTTTATTATTCGGGATCTCGGCGGCGGCACGGTAACCACCAACGTGATTAACCCAACAACAAACCTCACAAGTGACCAGGAAATCACCGTCTAATCGCGAATCATCATAAGCGAGCATTTATTTAACCTAGACTCCTACATAGGATAGGACAACAACTTCAAGCAAGGATATATCGTGCATCAACGGTTTCAACCATTTCCTATACTTAATGCAAAAGATTCATAAAAGGACTCAACAAATTAATTGAGAATGCATAGGAAAGTTCAAAGATGCACCGGGGGGCTTGCCTTGTAAAAGTAGGAAGAAGAAGTTAGAGTCTTACTCGAAGCCGGAGTCACGGTCCTCCTTCCGTGGGGTCTTTTGGCTGCACTCGAGATGATGAAGGTTGACCTTCGCTCCTTGATCTTCTCTCGAACTAACTCCTCCGATCACGAGATGATGCATGCACATGCGAGAGTTAATACTACGAATGCACCGAGATAAACTTGTATATAAGTAAAATGGAATGATGGATGAATGCATTATGATGAATGATACTAGTAAGTGGATATCTCTTCTGTAGAAACATAAATAAAACTACACAAGGAAACCCTAGTAATCTACATCAAGCAAACACCCTAATTCACTAAACACCTAAAATGGCAGCTAGACATCTTTGTTACTAAAAAGCGATCACACGGGGAGTTCTATAACTCCAAATGCAGCAAACTAATACTCGTTGGAAAGCTAACAAAATTATCTACAAAACGTTCAATATAACCTCGACCAGATTCTAACATCTACAGCCTCGAAAGCAGTAAAAACAGAGACTCGTTTTTCGGACAAACTACAACTTAGGACATCTCAAATAAATTACTCAAGCATGCACTTCATCTAGATCTTTTCCAGCAAGCAAGACACATCATATCTACCAAATAAACCTACTGGTCAAGCCAAAAGGTAAACTAAAGCACATGAAATGACATTCCCTAATAAACACTACATGTGCACTTTTTTTTTTAAATATAAAAGCTAGGATTAATAAATTGACCAAACATACAAGACCAGCAAACTAACCACACTAACAGGTCCTTATTATCATAAGAACAAACAATATGCCATCCAAGAATCATTACCATACTATTACCATGCAGTTTGCAAGCATTTTCTATGCAACATAAATATGATAAATGCATAAACAGCTTAGAAAAATCTACAAAATTTACGAGCATTCTACTGGTCTAACATGCCTACCATAAAAATTTCAGGGCAAACTCATGCACCTACTTTCCTACACAAAAATGGCAAGCTAGCATAAAACAGGGCATGAAAATACTTTTGTACTATGAAAAGTGTCGGACAATAGATTTTCGAGTATGACAGGGCTACTAAAACCTATCAAAACCAAGCATACCAATTATCACACCCAAAGCCCTAGTAATTATTTTTCTATGAATTTCCTAAGAAAGCATGGTAAATAGCACATAAATCAAAAATCACATTTCTTCAACAGAACATAGCATGGATGATATTTTTCCTGTACTATACACACAAAAACATGAACATTTTGTACAGGCACCACTATTTTATCATGCACCAAGAATTAGATATGCATTTACCTAGAAACATGGCATTTATTGCAATAAATCTAGATAAATATAAAAACTACCAGAAAATGCAAACTCATACTTTTCTACTGTAGATATACTCATAAGGACCACAACAAAATTTGTCCCACTCAATTCGAGCTAAAATGAGCATTCTACGAATTTTCTAAGACATGCATTGAAATCAAAAAACGTAAAAAAACGTAAAATAAAAGGCAGCGATGATAGCCGGGGCCCGTGGCGTCATACACTTTCGGAACAGGGGCGGCGGTCACGGGCGGATCTTCGCCCGGCGGTGATCCTCTGGCCAAACCAAGGGTACCTACGGCTTGCTCGTCAAGATCTGTCCGAATGGTACCAGAGCGTGACCTAAACCCTAACCCTACTTGGCTGGCGGCGGCGATGCGCGACGGCAATAGCCCGTGTAGCGGACGGCGTTCGAGAAATCCGGCCAGTCGGCGGGCATGGGCTTTGTGACATCGAGGGCGGCGCCAAATCGACTTCGGGGTGAGCGAAAGCGGTGAGGGGGACGCGCTCGGCGGCGGTGCGTGGCGGTGCGGAAGGGCGGCGTTAGGAAGTTGGGGCCTGGATTAGCTTGCTTGTCCGTGGGCGTCAAAGCCCCGACATCAAAGGCGACCCGTCTTGTATGTGGCGAGGGTGGGCGGGGTGGCGCTCGAGAGCACGCGCCGGCGGCGGCGGTTTGTCTTGGGCGGCGGTGGGCGCTCTGGCGTGGTGGCACGGCGGCGTGGTGGTCCGCAAAGCGGTGGCGCCTGGGCTTGCCGTCCTACCAATAGGTGCGTCATGACGAGGCAAGGTCAAGGCGAAGCCGCTCAAGAAAAACGGTGATGAAGGACGCGGGCGGCGAAGCTACGGCGGGCGGCGCCATTGACGCCGATTTTTCCGGCGAGCGCAAACGGGCCGATTGGCCCTCACCTTCCCTCGCTACCGCTTCCTAGCGAGGGCTAGGGAAGTGGAGTAGATGATGGCGGAGCGAATTGTGGCCTTTGGGGGAGCGGGACGCGACGGTGGCGGGTTAGGTTACGGCGGGCAAGGCAATGGGTGCCGGGCGGCGGGCGCCGGGCCGCCAAGCTGAGGGAGAGCGAGGGGAGTGGGATAGGGAGGGAGTGGGGTGCAAGGGACTGTTTCCCCCTCCTTCAAGGCACCGGCTAGGGCAGGATGTATGAGGGCGACGTCCATGCGTCGCGTGCGCATCGACACGGTCACGGGCGTGGCAAACGATGGCCGCCAGGTTTGTTTCTTTTTTTTTGAAATTAAAACCCTAATCCATACTAAACCGAACTGTTTTACCTCCTACCTCGAGATCCGTGCAGAATTAGCCAAAACTCCAATTGAAGAAAATGATCCTCACAAAATTCTGAGCAAGACACCTATACAAAGTTTTTCCTGAATCGGTCTAGATTTGAAACTACGATCGATCAAAGGTAAACTACTTCGGGATCAAACAAAACCCTAATTTGCCTCCAATTCAAACAAACTTTGGCTTTTTCGACATGATCCACTCATTATCAAGCAACCGCCTATGACATCTTTTATTCTACAACAAATTATCTACACAAGTCATGAAGGGTGCACGCACATGCAAGGATGTTAGCTAGGACTTTTGGACAAAACAAGACAATTCACTTTCAAAGTCAAACTGGGTTAAAACAAGTCAAACTATCATTATAAAATCTAATTAGGGAACATGGCCAACATCAACCTTGCTCTAAAACATCCTATAAACATCACTAAGAATAAATAAGAATTAACCAACTAATTATGGAAGCATTTCATACATAAAATGACGAGGTAAAGCATAACAAGCAAATTGAATAAAATTAACCATGCAAATGACCCCTATCATTTCATGTGCATAAATGCATTTGACTAAATGATGATTATGCCCATGAAATGCGGATGCTAATGACATGCTTAAAACTAGGGTGTTACAGGGCCACGCCCCGCCACCGCCGTTCGGCCCAATCCTATGGTGCAGGCGCGCGGTGTGGTGGTGTCCGTTGCGCTACACCCGCACCTACACCGTTTTTTTGTGACAACCACCGCACCCATTGGGAAGACGAGAACAAAAGACGACGCCCTTTTTTTTCGAGCACGGGGCGTTTTGGTTGCGCGTGCACACGCCGCTAGGGGTCGCCGCATGCAAGCTACACCACTCGTACTCTATATACAAGCGTTTGGTTGCACGGACAAGGGGCGTGGCAGGGGCCGTGTCGCCGGTTTATCGGCGATAGTCTAGCAGGGTATGCCCGGCTAGTAGATTGAGCGGTAGAGGTGCGTTAGGCGACTAACGGGATGTTAAGCGTAACGAGCGAAGGACAAAACACACGGGTTTTACCTGTGTTCGCCCGCCTTGATGGCGTAAAACCTACGCCCCCGCTTAGATTGTATTGATTGATTGAGAATCTCGTGTCCTCGGGGGATCCCCTCGCTCACCTTATATAGTCAGGGGGAGCAGGGTTACGTGTCGGTTCGGGTCCGACAAGATCTATCCCGACGGTTACAATAGGAAAGTATGTAGTGATTACGATTGAGCTATACTAGGAAACTATCTTGGCGACCAAGTTTAGGCCGTGATCTCCGATAATTGCGGTTTTCTAGCGCCAAGGGGCTTGATCCGCCGCCACGGCCGCCCGAGAGAGGCCTAGCCCGGTGACCCGCGGAGGGGATAGGGGTTTATCCCCCCGGCTAGTCCCCCGAAAGCACGTATGATGCCGCAGTGAAGGAGTCTTGACGCTCCGATCATCGGGAGGTGTTGTCGACCGTCTTCATACGGTTGTCGACCGCACTAGTTAAACGCCAACTAGCCCGGGACACTCTCGACCAGCCGCCAGTATTCCTCGTAGCTCCTTTCCATTGCTTCCCACCAGTCTAGTCTTGACGAATCCGCTGGCCGGATCTTTGGGTGCTCCGATGAAAAAATCTTTTCTTTACGGCGAAGTGTGCCCACGTAGAGTGGAAATACACTCAAATAATAGTCAAAAATGAAAATGAGCACGATTCACCGGAGCTGAAGTGTGCCCACTTAGTCCCCCGAGCCTAGGAGTAGGTGAGTTATCACATCCGCTAGGGTCATGAGAAATAATCGAGCGATAGTCCCCAGTAATCGGAAACCTAAGCGGGCGCAGAGACCAAACTCCGGGGAAGGAGCCCATAATGGAGTCCCCGAAAGCAATTTTTTGTTTGCCGGGACGTAGGGTGCCAATTGTTGGCGGTCATTATCGAAAGTATATTATACCGCCAACTTATATCCAATTCTTGAGAAAGGGGCAAACTTATGATACATATACCTTTACTTCTAACCTAGTTCCACTTGTATTCGTAGAAATTATGTCTTGCGTGTATAAAAGTGGAAATGTGTACAAACTCGCCAAATAAATTAGAAAGCGTATTGAATAAAAGACGCCAAGGAGTGGATCAATCAAGAGGACCAAACCCCCCAAGCACAATTTGGCCCATGCACCACCATAGGCCCAACATGTGAATGACAAAACGCGGCGGGGGGAGAAGGTTGCGGGGCCGGAGGCCCAGCCCCAGGGGGGGCGGCCCATCAAGGGGCGGCCGGGCGATTGTTTCGGCCAAAGTTCCCGCCCTTTTCTCGGGCGGTTTGGAGCTTATCTTCAAGCGGGCGGTTGCATGCGGTGCAAAGTTTCATCCCCCGCCAAGAATAGCTCGAAGCAAGGAGAGCCCTCCATTCCCTCCTCCTCTCCACTATATAAAGAGAGGCACTCCTCACTTGTAACACACACAACACACTACACATCACATTGTTACATTCTCACCTTGAGCACCACTCTCTCCCCTTCATTAGTTTAGTAGTAGGATTCGAAGTTAGGCAAAGCTTCAAGGAGGGCTTGTCTCCTTGGAAGGATCTTTTGGTAATTTACTATGAAGTTCTTTTCCTTTATTCAAGTCTCATTATTTATATCGCAATGCATATGAACTAGAGTATAGTTATCCTCATGTTATATTCATATTATGCCAACTAGAGTATAGTTAGTATAATGTGATAATTAACATGACTAACTTTGGGCTAATTGAATCATATTTTATTCTTGGAACGTAGTAGAACTAAGTTCGAAAGTGATGGTCCGGTGTACCTTCGGGTTTACCTTTACTCTTGCCCGCCGATCCGTAGGGTCGGGTACCGAGGGGGTTTAGGTAGTTTTCTATAAACGTAAAGCGTGGTGCTTAGGTCTATAGAGAATCATCCGGGAAATGCCGGCATCCCACGGTAGTAGTGAGGTAGGCGCAGAGGGTGACAACTCGCTCGCCCCGCGCACTCCTCCACGCCCCGGGTGTCCGGGTTGGAGTCTTATCAAGTGTCACCGGGTTTGGCATATACCAGCGGGCATCTCCTCATCACTTTAGCCCATCTCGCTATGAACCATGAATGACATATGTAGACTATAGTCCGACGCATTGGCTTATATTAGAATAGCCAACTCAACATAGGTTTTTCCTTTCTTGTTATTTCCTATTTATTCCTTCTAGTGCTCAAGAAGTGTGTGTGTCACCACTATCTCCAATATTATTGTCACTTACCCCCGTATACATGATTAGTGGCTATCCATACATACATTGTGGGCTATCATCATCATATTAAATCTAAACCTGCCTTCCCATGGGAAAATATAAATGAACGATACCGAATACTCCGGGTGAAATGCTACGATGATAGATCCGCGCGCTTTGCGGGTTGACCCTTGCAATATTCAATTTATCTATCACCGACACTCTCTTGGACGTTATCATTAAGGATAATATTTATTCTTAGTGATTGCGTTAAGAAATGTCGCAAGCATTTTTCGGCGCCGTTGTCGGGATGGGTTCTAAACTGTTTCTAGTAATTGCGCTAAGAAACGCCAACAAGCATTTCTCGGCGCCGTTGTCGGGAAGGCAAGGTTAAAAAAAATAAATAAAGATGATCATAACCACATGTATGGATGATAGCCCTAATCTTTGCAGGCCAACTCTTTTTGTTTTCTTCCCGTTGTGGATGAAAGCGAGGGTGGATAGTGTATGACGGGTCGCAACCCGCCGAATAACTTCGCCGACGCATCCGAGAGGTCGCCTCGGAAGGAGTCGGGCTCGGCCACTCCTCCCCGCCATCACTCGAGGAGGTTGCACCCGCCATCCAAGTACCATCTTCATCAACACTCATGGCCACCAAGACACTCCGTGACTACTCTGGCCCCCCATCGTGGGCAATGTCCCGATTGGCCCCCGTGTCAACTTGGGCGACAAGAACTTTGAGTTAAGGACCGGCCTCATCACGATGGTACAAGCAAGTAAATTCCGGCGGACCGCCAAGCGAGGACGCAAATGCTCATCTCCGAACTTCTTGAGCCGCGGCGACACAATCGTCATCAGGGCGTTGAGCGGATGCAATCGGGCTCGCTTGTTTCCTTTCTCCCTTGTGGGGAAGGCGAAGCAATGGTTCTACAAGGACAAGGAGGTCATTAGCACTTGGAGTAAATGCTCCACCGCATTCCTCGCAAGGTTCTTCCCAATGGGCAAAACCAATGCCCCCATGGGCAAGAATTTCTAATTTTCGCCACAGACAAACAATGGAACCCATACCGCAGGCGTGGGAGAGGCTACAAGAGTACATCCTCGCTTTGCCCGCACCATGGCATGGAGAAGTGGCTCGTCTTCGAGAACTTCTACAATGGTCTTACGACCATGTCGAAGGGCCACATAGATCTGCTGCTGGAGGGGCGTTCTTATCCCTCATCGTTGAGAAGCGTAAGCTCATCGAGAAGATGATCGAGAACCAAGGCTAGGGAGAAGAACGGGCCCCTCGTGAAAAACACAAAAAAGGTATGCACACGGAAAGGAGACAGACCGCTTGCCGCAAAGATCGATCTCCTCGATGAAAAGATCGGACGACCAAGCTCCGCCAAAGTGCTACACTCCCCATGGACTCACATATGACATGTGAAGTCTCTGCGGAGAGGTTGGACATTCGGGAAGTTCTTGTCCCGAAACTTCGAGAAGAAGTAGCCTACGCCAACAACGGATTTCGGCCCGTGTAATAACAATGGGTGGAACAATCAGAATCGCCCACAAGGAGGTAACATTTACAATTCTCGTTACAATTCCAATTTCAATCCTAATCAACCCTCCTTGAAAGATCTTGTTTATGGTCAAGCTAAAATTAATGAAAGTCTTAATAAAAAGATATCGTCTAATGATAAAATGCTTGAAGACATAAACACCAAGCTTGAGAATTTATCTTCTCACTGTAATTAATCAATTGAGCTTAAATAAAAAGGTTGAAAAACAATTGTCACATTTAGCAACTTACATTCCTATTAATCAAGATGGAAAAATCCCTAGTCAACCTACGGAAAAAGGTTAATGCAAAGGGCCACGAGGAGCGGTAAGTCTACTCGTGATCCACCATATCCTAAACATGCAGCGTAAAAAAACTCTCGGCAATCCCAAAGAACCACCTACAAGACAACAGGACGCTCCACCAATCGAAGAAGAACCAGCCAGAGGAAAGGATTACAACTCAAACTTATGGAGACACAAACTTCATGCCCTTTCCTTCGGGAAGAGAAAATCAACCGTGGATGAACAATTTGCCCGGTTTGTTGAGATGATCCGTAAGATACATGTGGATGTACCACCGATGGATGTACTCCACATGCCATCTTACGCCAAATTTGTCAAAGCCATCATCAACAATAAGTCGCCCCTACCAACCATCGAGGTGGTAAAACCGACAGCTTTCAGTAAGCGCCTATACTAAACAAGCTCCCGGAGAAGAAGAAAGACCCGGGATGTCCCACCATCACCGCTCAATAGGGACTCAAAGGATTGAGCATGCCCTATGCACACGGGGCAAGCGCCGGTGTCATGTCCAAAGCCGCGGTTTGACAAGATGAACTTCACCAACCTAGCACCAACAAGCATGTTGCTCCAACCTGGCCGACTCCACAAATCCGTCACCCCGGTAGAGTAAAGCAGAAGACGTGCTGTTAGAATCGAGATCACCGTGCGCGCTTGACTTTGTGGTGCTAGAAATGGAAACCACTAAGGAAACACCTTTGATCTTGGGGCGACCATTCCCGAAAGCACATTTGGGGCACACATCGATGTCGGAGGAGAAATCCGCTTCAACATCAATGGAAAAGAGGAAATCTTCAACTTCCGCCCCAAGCCCGAACAATGTTCCATGGTCTACGCCAAACACAAGCCTACGGAAGGAAGATACACCTACCATATCACCATCCAAAAATACAAAGAAGGCATGGCGTGTGAAGTGTGCCTAAAGGTAAGTTTCACTAAAGGTAAGAAATAAATATTTTCCTTCTATAAATTTATTTTCCTCATATTAAATTATTTTTAATATTTGAATTCAAAACCTCTTTAATTAATTAATTTCCTTTTTATTACCATATTCTTTAATATTAAAAAGAATTCCTTTTCATATTTTAATCCCAATCGCCATATTTCCCATGTCAATTAAAATATAAAAATAATAATATAAATAAAATATATATATTGATAAGATTTTATAAACAAAACTTTATTCCAAAAAAAAATTCTTAAACATTTATAAAATGAGAGAAAATGGAAAAACAAAGTTTGGTCGAACCCGACCGATTTGCACCACCGCAACAACGGCCGATTCGACCGTTTGAACACACCGCCAAAGCAGGCTTACGAAGGGGCCCAGGATGGGGCGGGCCGCCGCGATTGGGCGGCAGCCCCGGCCGGGCCTCTCGCCACGCAGGCCAAACGGTCACGAAGCGCTAGCCGTAGCCCCTCGTCCGAGTGTCGGGGTGCATCGCGGCTATAAATTGCGAGGTGGGCGGGAGAGCTCTCCCCCCCTCTCATTCTCACTCCCTCACTCTCTCATTTTGCTACTTGCTCACTTCTTGCACTCCACAAAGCATTCCCAAGCTCTAGTGCAAGAACACCAAAGACACTCTCTCTCACAAGCTCTCTCTCCCAAGTTCTCTCCAAGAGTAAGCACTTGTTTCCATTCCGTTCTTTTTTTGTTCGCTAACATGTTCGGGAAAGTGGCAAGCGCGATCAAGAAGGGCGTGAGAAGAAGCGCGAGGCTCTCCCAAGGAAGTTCGGGTGCACACTTCGACAACGCCCAAGCATACGAAGAAGACGCATACCCTCGCAAGAGCAAGAGCAAGAACAAGCACCCACGGGATGACGATCGAGGAAGCCGATGCACCGCACCTCGACACGGAAGGAGAACGGGAGATGCAAGCCTACAACATCCTCAAGAACCGAGACTTCGGCTCCCCTCCTCGCTTCCCCAACGACGCCCCGAAAAAACTAGGTATGGATAACGAATTCCCCATCATTTGGAAAGTCAGTCGGATGGTAGGGATTGCTCCCCCTCGATGAGCCGGGCTCTCGCCTCCTCACCATCCAATTTTTAGGATCTTTGGAAGTTCATGATCGTGGTGTTAGTTTGAGACTTTTTAGTAAATACTACTATTACACTTGGCAAGAACTGGCTAGGCACATAGGCTTTGATGCTAAGAAATGTTGCACAAACTTAGCCGTTGCTCTACTCGCATTTTAATCGTGTCGCCTTTTTTCATCGAGATCTCCACCATAGTTCCTACAGATCCTAGGTTTCGTCCTTCAAATGCCAACATACATCATCCAACATTGAAATTCATGCAAAAATGGATTGCCATAACTTTATTTCCTAGGCATGAATTTCACCGTCTCTTAGATGTTGAGATGCAATGCCTCTATGCCATAGTTCACAAGAGAAAAATTGCCCCTATAAAAGAAATCATAAAATGCATGCTTAGCAATTTTAAACAATCCACACTGTTTATTGTACCTCTCTTGTGACAAGGATTGCTAGTAACATTGGTGCATTGGAAGGCGAGAATGTCACATACCTAGATACTCCACCTCCGAAATTTCATTATCACACGATACAAGGGCACATAATAAAATTTGATGAGAATGACCACGAGAAGATTATTTATTATTTTTTCGGGATATATAAATGAGATTCCGCTCCCTAACCCGAACTCTCATTATATAAATCCCCATCACTCACCTTCGCTCTAGTTGAGCTAGGACGAAGCACGCCAGAGTTCTCGCGGTCTCGCAGTCATCACGAAAGGAGAGCTACGGGCGAGGCTAGTGGTTCACGATGCCGCAGCCTACACCCGCGAGCCAGTGCCCACGCCCGGGTTCTTTACACCAACGCTGAACCCCGGGCTCACACCGACCTTCCAAGATGAGGGGATGTTCACACCTCATCCGCACCAAGCGGGAGGGTCAACATGGCATGAGACACACAAAGGTGTCCTCCGACTCAAGGGATGCCACCAAGACGCCACTCTACAAAGTGGACCCCGAGCCCAAGAGATCAACACCCGACTTCGGGAATGTGGAACTCCGCACAGGTGAGATTGCGCAGCCACCACCGGTTTTGTGTGAGTTTCCGATCAACGCCGCCATCAGCACTCGCAACACCAAGCGCAGGAGGCGGAACGGAGACGGCAGAGCACGAGGCACGATGGATGGCATTCTGGCGCCACATGGGGTAGTACCCCCTAACCCATAGGCCATCGGCTAGCTTGGGGGGAGGACCCCACGGAGGTAAGTACCTACCTCCCCTATCACTTTATTTTATCCCTTAAATTTTCATTTTCATTTTCCTTTAAAAAAAATATATATATATGAAAAGAACAAAAATATGATTCCACTTCAATATGTAGTATAAGGATGCTTAATTTCTCTGAAGTTGAAATGATGAATAGTTGCTCTGTCTATAGTTCAATTTGCACCTAGTTCATAACATTGTATTCCCCAATGTTTAAGTTTATTGGCTTAACTTGTCTTGTCCTAAAAACTTAATGATTTGTGGGTATGCAAACACATGATTCTTCTCTAAGCTATTGCCGGATATGATATGGTAAAAATAGAATCTACTATGATTTTGTTCTAAGAGAGATTCATCGTTAGGAGAAAAATTTCCAAAATTCCTTAATGATCAAAATTCTCATGATAACCTATGTGAGACACTGTCATACGCTTTTTTGATCAAGATTCACATTGCCAAAAATAGGTTATGGGCTAAGCTAGAAAAAAAATGGATGTGTGTCGAAAAAAATAAAACAATGGGTACTTCGATACCGCCTAAAAAAAAAAAAAAAGAAGAAGAAGAAAGAGAAGAATAATGGACAAGTGTCCAAGGGCGAGTAGAGCCCACTTCTCTAAAAAAGAAATAAGAGCTAGCCCATACCTTATCAAAAAAGAAATAAAATTTCACTTGCACATCTTGATCAAGACTTATGACTTGTTTCTCCTTATGGTTTGCACACCTAAGATGATTTAAGGAATCATTACAAAAATCTCCGCATGAATAATCAATCAAAGAATGAATGACTAGTGTTTCTATGAAAACCGTTCTATCTTGCAATAACCCAAGGGTTTGGAGAATGTTATAAGCCCCATATGATTTAAGTAAACAAGGATAGATAAAAATGCCAATTTATTTAAACAACGGAAGAATACTTTATTATGAGCATGGTACATTTTGAAATATATCGGCATTGTAGCAACTCCCCGATCAACAACCAAACACTTAGCTATTTTGCGGGGACGAGCAAAGGTTAAGCTTATGGGACTTGTTGGCGGTCATTATCGAGTATATTATACCGCCAACTTATATCCAATTCTTGAGAAAGGGGCAAACTTATGATACATATACCTTTACTTCTAACCTAGTTCCACTTGTATTCGTAGAAATTATGTCTTGCGGTATAAAAGTGGAAACAGTACAAACTCGCCAAATAAATTAGAAAGCGTATTGAATAAAAGACGCCAAGGAGTGGATCAATCAAGAGGACCAAACCCACAAGACAATTTGGCCCATGCACCACCATAGGCCCAACATGTGAATGACAAAACGCTGACGAGAGAAGGCTGGGGCGGGGAGGCCCAGCCTGGGGGCGGCGGCCCCATCATGCGGCGGCCGGCGCATTGTTTTCGCCAAAGTTCCCGCCCTTTTCTCGGGCGGTTTGGAGCGATCTTCAAGCGGCGGTTGCATGCGGTGCAAAAGTTTCGCCCCCGCCAAGAATAGCTCGAAGCAAGGAGAGCCCTCCATTCCCTCCTCCTCTCCACTATATAAAGAGAGGCACTCCTCACTTGTAACACACACAACACACTACACATCACATTGTTACATTCTCACCTTGAGCACCACTCTCTCCCCTTCATTAGTTTAGTAGTAGGATTCGAAGTTAGGCAAAGCTTCAAGGAGGGCTTGTCTCCTTGGAAGGATCTTTTGGTAATTTACTATGAAGTTCTTTCCTTTATTCAAGTCTCATTATTTATATCGCAATGCATATGAACTAGAGTATAGTTATCCTCATGTTATATTCATATTATGCCAACTAGAGTATAGTTAGTATAATGTGATAATTAACATGACTAACTTTGGGCTAATTGAATCATATTTTATTCTTGGAACGTAGTAGAACTAAGTTCGAAAGTGATGGTCCGTGTACCTTCGGGTTTACCTTTTTACTCTTGCCTGCCGATCCGTAGGGTCGGGTACCGAGGGGGGTTTAGGTAGTTTTCTATAAACGTAAGCGTGGTGCTTAGGTCTATAGAGAATCATCGGGAAATGCCGGCATCCCACGGTAGTGAGGTAGGCGCAGAGGGTGACAACTCTATTCGTCCTTCGCACTCCTCCACGTCCCCGGTGTCGGGTTGGAGTCTTATCAAGTGTCACCGGCCGGCATATATACGGCGAGGGCATCTCCTCATCACTTTAGCCCATCTCGCTATGAACCATGAATGACATATGTAGACTATAGTCCGACGCATTGGCGATATTAGAATAGCCAACTCAACATAGGTTTTTTTCCTTTCTTGTTATTTCCTATTTATTCCTTCTAGTGCTCAAGAAGTGTGTGTGTCACCACTATCTCCAATATTATTGTCACTTACCCTCGTACATGATTAGTGGCTATCCATACATACATTGTGGGCTATCATCATCATATTAAATCTAAACCTGCCTTCCCATGGGAAAATATAAATGAACGATACCCGAATACTCCCGGGTGAAATGCTACGATGATAGATCCGCGGCGCTTATGGTTGACCCTTGCAATATTCAATTTATCTATCACCGACACTCTCGACGTTATCATTAAGGATAATATTTATTCTTAGTGATTGCGTTAAGAAATGTCGCAAGCATTTCTCGCACCATTGCCGGGATGGGTTCTAAACTGTTTCTAGTAATTGTGCTAAGAAACGCCAACACCAATGCACCATGCATGAGTCAAGGTACGCACAGTACCAACCTGGAGAATATCCAGATCGTATCATAATGGCAATGGACCTCAATAGCCTGGGGTTGAATGGAAAGTTTGAACAAAAAATTTGTAAACCCCAGGATATCGAGGAATCTTCATTGAGAAGATTGGGCTGCTCGTTGTTGGTGTTTCTTAACGCACACAGAGAAATCCGCAAGCGCACGGAAATACCGTTGTAGCACTTCACCCGGTGGTGTTGTGGTATCGTATTTTTACACAAGGACGGTCGCAAGCTTGTGCTTTTCTACGGTCCGTGGTCAACCTAAGGCAAGGGTTTGTTTTCTAAGAGTAGTGAGGTATCTATAGGCTAAGTTTTCTAGGCAAGTGATTTCTAAAGTCTATTGTCTACTCACTTCGGCACCGGCCAACACCCAACCGGGAAGCTTCTCGGCAATTAGCTCTACGCCATAGCCTAACGTGGGGGATTTCAAGGGATGGTCAAGGCTTGTCACGACCCGGCCGCCTACCCCTCAACCGTGGGATGCTTCAGTAAAAGGTAGGTGAACGCTAGTCCAAACACCACGTTTGCACTATTGGTCATAGTTCTTGATGTTGGCCAAGGTTCCCCGGTCAAAGAGTTCCTTCACCAAGAACTAACGCTCTTAACGAGACAATCTACCGATCTCGCAAGTCTACAAACAGCTAAGAAATATACGAGGAAATTAAATAGCTTCAAGATAATCACAAGACTTCTTACTAAAGTGTAAGTAGCTTGCAGAGGTACAAGCCGGGTGGTACCGACAAGTCCCGCACTCCGCCCCTCCTAGGAACCAAGGAACACCGAGAGGCGAACCGTCAACTCCGGGTAGAAAGAACAAAGCTTCTTTTCTAGCTTTTCCCTCTCTCACTCTCTAGAATTTAGAGGAAGATAGAAGAAGTAGAAGAAGAAGAACTAATTCTACTCTCTTGCACAAGTGGATTTGGTTTCTCCTTGGAATTGTTGTGTTCTACAATGAAGAAATGGCCTCTATTTATAGGAGAGAGGGGAGAGTGTTAACACCAAAATTTGGTTGAGCCTGGATGACTGATGGACCAGTGCACACGATGATTCGTAAGAGGTCATTCGCTAGCAAAAGACAAGCGGTGACGCTATAGCATTCGGGAAGCCGCCATTATTCGCCTAAGGAACCCGAGTCCGGAGAAGGAGCCGAGCATGAGATGGTTCGGCAAGCGTGGAGCGTCAAGGAAGATATTCGAGGACGAGGGCCCACGCCACGTGCAATTTCACAACTCCAAGAAGACTTGGAGGACAATGTATCTTAGCTAGATATTTAGTTACATTTATTCATAATTAGTTAGGACTCGTCAAAGCCCGTGGTATATAAATATAAGACCCCCCGCAATCGTAAACGATCTACCAAGTCAAATACAACAAACCCGGCTCCGTGCCTTGGCTCCGCCACCCTTCGAAGTCTAGTCGGTCGTCAATCTATCGAGAGGATTCATCGACCCGTCGACCTCCGTAAGTACCGGCAACCTTGCACCATGTCTAGTATCGTCAGGCGGATTTAGATTATTGCAAGAAGTCTTGTTCACGCTTAGTATCGTCAGGCGGATTTAAGCTATCAGGGGCAAGAGGGTTCTTTTGTCGATCATGAGCCATCCGGTGGGCTAAGGTCTGGCTAAGAGCTAGTTATCGGCTTCATTAGATTTTGGCAAGATCTATTGAATTCATTAAGTTACCATGTGTTTGCAATGCTTTCAATTTGTTTATTTAATTATGTTTGCACACACCTTTTGCCCAATTTAGATTGAAACATCTCGGCTTTATCTTATCATAGATCTAGTTGCTTTTAGTGCTTTCATTGCTCATCTTACTATCCTACTAGATCTATCTGTTCATCGTAGCCAAGATAGATCAATCTAAGTTGTCACGTGTTGTGGGTTCGTATACGTTTAGATCTTGACAGGACTGTGTCATCCCGGTGGATCTGCATCTTTGGGTTACTCTAGAGCTAGTCATCCGGTGGACTAGAGATCAGTTTAATCGATAGGTTTTTACGTAGGGTAGTTCCTTCTTCATGGACCCGATTCGCAAGCTTGCCGAACACGGTTATGCTTTCACGTGTCATGAGTATCACTAACGATATTTATGACTTACATTCTTTTATTTATCATGTTGTCAATTGATTCGATCTATGCAATAGAGCTGTACAATAGCACATCATAATGATCGACTTTATTTGATCAAACATGTCTTTATGATTGTCGTGGTCTAATTACCACCGCCACAAGTAATGTCCGGCTAATGCGTGCTCCAATGGCCTAGCTCTAGAGACAATGGCACGAAATTTATCTTTGGTTCGGGGGCAAATCGCGCCCCTAGTCGAGTTGAGGCCACTATCCGAGCTCAAAAGCTCGTATCGGGCGAAATACAAGCGGGAGAGAGGGAGATGAGCTCCTAGGTCTCGTGAAAGTGGGTGATCGGAGTGTTGGAAGCTAGAATGCTTGTGAGCTGAGAACTTGCCCTTCCCCAACGGCCGAGCCTCCCTTTTATAGCCGCAAGGGAGATGTACCGGTAGCCATCGAGGGAGGGACTTAAGAGGAGAAGAGATACAAATTTGGGGGTAGAAGAGAAATGGGACCGTTCGGTTGGGCACGCGGACCTCCCGGCGTCTTTGCCGCCGCCGCCTGCGCCATGGCCTATCCGCAGGTCGTCGTCAGAGGCGTGTAGGGCGGCTCCATTTTTTTTGATGTTCAGATGCACGCGACCGCCGAGCTTCGGAGCTCGTCGGTCGGGCGGCGAGGGAACAGTGAGCTCAAAGCGCCGCCGCCGATGCCGCCCATGCGCCCCTCCGCCCATCGCACGCGGCGCCCTGTCCACGGTCGGACTCGCGCGGCGCCGCCGCCATAAATGCGTGTACTTGGCGTCGCAGAAAACGCGTGTGGACTGGAGAGCTCGACGGGAGCTCGGCAGAATAAATACCTTCTAGATTATAGGGCCCACATACATATATCATTGTCCCAAAGACCTCGATAGAATGCATGTGTACCGAATGATCTAGAAAGCACTATTGATTCTCCTCGGGATCTCATCATAACGAGTCATTGCGGCATTACAACACTTTATTCAAATATACATCGAGTAAATCCACGGAAGGATTACATAACATATTTTTACAAACCTTGTTCAAACTTTAAACTTAAGTATTATTACAAACCCAAAGAGTAGAGTAACAACTAAAACAAAAGCTTTAGACCCCGCCCCAAGGGTCAACATCTACTCTCCCCGGCATCCACCGAATACCGTCATGCAACAAGGGCCAACGCACATTTGACCCCGACTCTCACACGCAACAAGGGTTAAAGAACCCCGAGTATAGGAGTACTCAACAAGACTTAACCGACAAAAGAAAAGAGGCTTAAGACTCGGGAATGCTGGTTATAGGAATCAAGGAAAGGTCTTAGCAAGATCAAGGACTCATTTTACATAAAAGCTTACTAAGAGTAGATCCTTACTTTCAAAGTTTTATTTCAAATTTAGTGAAACCTCTTTTCTAAGTGAACATATACTACTACAAACACTTCTCAAACAATCCTCTTTCTTTCTCATTAGTTTCTCTTCTTAATTACGAAGAAAGAGACAGAGTATCGGGTCTCCTTCACCGAGAAGCAACGGCGACTCGCGAATCGATTCAACACCCAAATTGGGATTCCCTTCCACACGATATATGTAGCACCGAAGCTTGCATATATCAACCATCTCCCAGTTCGTTCAAAACGGAAACGAGGCCTACGCCACCCGAGAATACAAAGACGCCTCCAACCCGGGACTTTAACCCACCGAGGGTATCTTGTACTCCCGCCATCTCTCCACTCCCAGTGCGTGGTTGCCATTTCCAATTTGACACACCCTCGAGATCAGGCTTACCCAAAGCATGTGGTTGGTACTTGCTTCGACTTATCGGGGTGACAACCGATAATCATGCCTTTGACCCAACGGTCTCCGGCAAGCAAAGATGCGTTCAACAGTCCCCGATAGACTCAATCCGATCAACGGACGGTCCTTAACCGACAAGCCGGAAACACTACAAAGAGACTCCCTTCTCAATGCAAGTTACCCGACCGGTCTCAAATTAACATAACTTCCATACTCTAGATGTGAAATCATCATTGAAGAACTTATAAAACATTTTAAAGCATCCTAACTTTTAAGCAAGTCATAACAACTACGCATTTTCAACTAAAACAAAGTTATCAAGGATGATAATTCAATAACAAGGTTGGTCATGCAAAAGCAAATAGGTTATCACTCAACTCCTATTCACCTAATGCATCATATCATCAACATAAGTGATATAAAGCTTTGTAAAATAACAAGGAAGGGTTTAAATGCATCGGGGCTTGCCTTCAAATGTAAGTAGCACTCGGGCTCGGGATCCGTTCCACGTATATCAAAGCCGACTTCCACGGGACACTGAACCTCCCTAAACTTCCTCGACTTTGAAACCCACACTATTGTTCTCTACACTAAGTAGAATGCATGCTTCAATATGATGCCATAATGACAAACATGATGCTTAGAAGTGCATGGAAATAAACATTAACTTGAGTACAACTTTCCTTCACGATAAAGTTGCAACCTAACAAAACTAACTTGTTGAACTACTCTACAAGATATCATCACCATTGCCTAAGGAGTTCTCAAGGACCATCCGATCATGGTATGATCCTTTCTCATCAAACAACCTCAAATCATTCATCAACCTAACACTTTCTTCTCTAAATAAAACAAAGCATAACATAGAAAATAATTTAACTAACTCAAACTGACCCCAAATTTTTTCTACAAATAGGTCCTATCATAAAATAGTTCAAAATAAATTTTCAAGAATTTTGGAAATATAGACTATTTTATAAAAATCACCAAAGACTCTCTTTTGAATAAAAGTCGCTAATTTTAAAACATAACAAAACAGGTCAAAACTCAAGTTTGAAATTTTTCCTATATTCTAGACCTCATAAACAGCACCTACAAAAATTTTCATAATTTTCCAAGCTCTAGATAAATTCCTATGAAATTTGAAAAGATCTCGCCTTTGTTCAAAGAAACGTAAAAATAGAAAAACGAGATTTGAATTGAATCGCCATTGGGCCGAATCCGCCCAACTTCGACCCCGCCTGCCCGGCTCACTCAGCATACAAGACGGCCAAAGAAAGGCAAGCCGCCCAGTCGCGTGTCCGCGTTGATTCGCTGGGCGGCGACCGGGCGTAGCCGGCGATTCCTCGCCGGCGGCGAGGGTTTCGGGCGACGGCTGGGTTGGCTCTACACGGCCTCGGCGTCAAGGCGGATCGATCTAGCCCACAAACTCGGCGACAAATGGACGGGGACACACTCACCGCTGACGACGGTGGCCCGGGCGGCGTTGCACGCGACGGGCGAGGCTCGCCGGAGCCATCTCCGCCAAGACAGCGGGGGCACCGGCTACTCCAAAGACCATCGGGCAAACCCGAGCCCCCAACTAAATGGCCCTAAGTCAGCTTAAAACTAACATGACCATGCGCGCGGCGCTGCCACGGTGGAAGTCGCCGGCGCTGACGTTCCGGCGATATCAACGCGCCAAAGCTCAAATAAAAGGGTCCTATAGCTGTGCTAGGGTACGGGGAACACGATGCTCACGTGGTTTGGTCAAAGACGGATTTGAGCTAGATGGTCGACGACGGCGGCAGCTTTGGCTGGGCGGTCTCCGTGGTCGAGGCGGCGTTCGGGCGTGTTCCGACTCGGCAGAAGCGACGCGGACGATGGCGACCCCGACTCAAGGGCGGAGCTCCGGCCGGAGAGGAAGAAGATGGCGCCGGGTGGGTGATTCCGGGCGCCGATTTATCGGGGTTTTGAGCTCGAAGCGCAATGAAGGCGCACAAAGCCGGGAAGAGCGAGAGGCTTAGAGATGGAATGGTTGTCGCCAATTTATAGAAGAAGGTGGCGTGGTCGGCCGGCGTCGGGATGCTTCTTCAAGTTGAACACAACGCCGCCGGGGCCCTCTCGCTTGCGCTGATATGGATGAACGAAGTCGAGGACACGATAGCGGACACGAACGACACGCCAAGCAGGAGGTGGCACCTACGGGCGGTCGGAGAACGGCGAGGCGGCCACGGCGACGAGCAGGGTGCCTGCTTGCCCTGTTCACGGCGGCGGCGCTGGATATGGATGGCTACGGCGATGACACGATGGGGACACGTTGGCGGCGACCACGACACGTAGAAGCAGGAGCGGCGGGCTGGACGACGGGACCGCGAGAAGCGCCGAGATGGGCGGCCGGCGTGAGTCGCTTCATCGCTCACGCCGGTCCCCCCTCCCCCAAAACTCGATTTTCAAACCCTAACATCGAATTTCTCAAATTACTTCCAAAATTTGAACTACACTCAAAAATCTCCAAAAATGACTTTTGCATAACTTTTCAAAATCTACACATTTCATAATTGGGAGATTTTCTAATTCAGCCTCAAAGTATGACTTTTCAAAAAGGCAGATTTGAAATTCAAAAAGGGATTTGAAATTACTCCAAAAATTTGAACTAAACTTGAAAAACTCAAAACACCAAAATTGTACATCTCAAAAAGATCTACAAGGTTGCTGTTGAAAGTTTTCTCAAATTTTGCTTAAATTAGGAGTAATTGAAAAGGGAATAAAATAGGGTTTTAGAAAGCTAGGGTTTACACATGAAATATTAAACAATTCATCATTCAAACTTCACTTTTACTCAATCAACATACATTGCCATGAATTAAACTCATTTTAGTGAATGCATAACATGGTTCTCAAAATGGATGCTTTGCAATGCATATGATGACATGGCCAATTTTAGTGGTATAACACCGTGGTGTTACATCGGCCTCCATTGCCGAGGTCATCCTTGTTCGGTATCGGTTGTCCGTAGTGCTCGGGCGCGGTATGGCGTGATCCGCCGGGCCATACCGCGACGTGCAGCCGGGATCTCGTTCTCCCGACGATATCCTCGCCATAGGCCGCGGTGCTCGACAAGTAGCCACGACGCCGCCGGTCGGCGTTGTGTCCCGAGCCTGTTACTAGCCGGAATTGGGGCTACCCAGAGCTCGCCCCGGACGAAAGGAGCTCGTCGGCCGAGCTCGAGCTCGCATGTCCTTCTATACTCGTGAGAGCTCATTCGAGGCGAGGATGGGCGTTGGGGCGAAGCTCGAAGCTCGTGCCCAGGGAGCTCATCCCAAAGGGAGCTCGTTCGAGACGGAGAGAGGTCTCCCGCACGAGATCTTTCGGGGTGCGGGTGCGAGAGCTCATTGGTGAGAGGAATGGGAGCTCGAAAGTGAGGCGGGAAGGCGGCCTCCATCGGGGAGCTCGTGGAGAGAGCTCGAGCCGAGCATTCCCTTCTCGCTTCATGAGGAGCTCGTCCACTGGGCCGAGGTCTCGGGTCCCGCTTGCTCGTCAGGGGATGGTTCGGGAGCTCATGTACGGGGTCCCATATATCGATCCCCACAAGAGGCCCCCGAAAGCATTTGGGGGAGAGCTGAGGTCTCTCCCGGATGTCCGCGTGATGACTCTCGTCATGGGAGGGTAGCCCTCGTTATGGGATTGGTGTTTGGTCCGCGGAGTGCGCTGGGCGAAGACCGCCGGGTGTAGCCCCCCGAGGCTCGTGATAATAGTAAATTCTTGCGGAGGCTTTTTAGAATTTTCGTGGGCTCGTCGTCCCATTCCTCTCGCGATTGCTCGTAGGGGCGGTGAGCTCGAGCTCAATCTTGCCTCGTTGGTCGAGATCGAGTGCTGGGGGAGCCGCAATCGGATAGTCCGGGTGAGGCTCGAGCTCGTCGGCTCGTTCGTTTGATCAGTTGGTGGATCAACCTCGTCTGGAGGACGCAACTTCCGTGATTCTCGAGCCCCCGAGCGATGTCAGGGGCTTAGACGCCTTCGTCGGTGAGGTCAGCTCGAAGTCGATCGTAGCCCTCGGCGACCGGGACGGCGCCAAGGGAAAGCCCCCGAGCCTTTTCGGGAGCTCGAGGCGTGGGCCGTCGGCGCCGCTTTCTCGTGGCGCTCCTCGCTGGATGTCCCGGGGCGGCCTCCGGCTCTCGCGAGCTGAGCCGGCCTTCGAACCCTAAGGCGCGAGCTCAAGGCCCCGAGCTCTGCTCGAGCTCGGTAAATCGACCGCCGCGCCGGCTCTTGGGTTTCTACCCGTTGTGTAAAAAATAACCGTTGAGATCTTACCG
Source organism: Hyparrhenia diplandra (assembly GCA_015847255.1). Taxonomy (NCBI): domain Eukaryota; kingdom Viridiplantae; phylum Streptophyta; class Magnoliopsida; order Poales; family Poaceae; genus Hyparrhenia; species Hyparrhenia diplandra. The sequence goes on from JADLZK010010185.1 coordinate 70,678, forward strand.
TTGGGATTTTTACCGCTGGTGGGGTTGCCCCATTAATGCCGCGGCTGTTCGGCTTCCGCCAGGTGTCACGCGCGGCGCCGATTTCGCGGCAAGATGCGGGCGGACGTGGTGCGTGGTGGGTCCCCCGGCGGTTTCTTCGTCGCCTCCGTCGCAACTGAGCTCTATAAATAGGAGGAGATTGGGGAGCGGTTTTACCTTCCCATCTCTTGCCTTCCTCCACGCTTTGTAAAAGAGAGAGAGAGAGAATTCAATCGCCGCTGCCCACTTTCGTAGATCCGATCTTCCACCTCCCTCGCCCCGACTCATTACGGTGATTGAGAGATGGGCTCGTGGTCGCGTTCGACGGCGACGGTGGCGAAGATCGGCGATGCGGCATCCGTCGGTGGGCTGCCATACCGCGGACGGCGGCGAAGGAGTGGATTATCCCGGCGGCATCCCACGAAGTGCCTGACCCGCCGGAGGTACATCGTCTCTTCGTGCCGCCTTCCACAGCGCTGGCTCGGAATGCCGGGCGCGTGGACGACTTCTTCAGGCGGCTCATCGCGTGCGGGGCATCGAGCTCCGAGCACCTCATCGCCGAACGTGTGCTTCTCCTCTCCATATTTCACGATACTGTGGAGGGGTGGTTGGGGGATCCCTCCCAAGCGGAGCTCTTCAAGCACTACGTCTTCGCCAAGATCCAGCCCGCTGCCGGGCTGGCAAGGGCGGTCCGGCCCCGATTGCGTGCTTGCCGATGCAACTGCGCGGGGAAGGTCCGGGAGTCCTTCGGAGGGACGACTTCCCGTCGGCCAACCCCGGATGGAGGGAGGAGTGGTTCTACCTCAAGAACGACCTCTCCTACCCTCTTCCACGGTACAACCGGCCACACTTTCTCGGGGAGCCACCGGGGCGCGAGGGCCCGCACGACAACACGGGGGGGGACGTGGAGGCGGCCGTGGGCAAGATCAAGGCGCTACGGACGCCGGGCTGATGGTGAACCATATCATCGGCCTGGCTCGGGCAAGGCGGTGGTGCCCCTCCACGCCGAGTCCTCCCGAATGTAGGGAGATGGAGAAGGAGAAGGCCCCGCTCGTGGGGACGGCGAACGCCCCGTATCACCGTCGACCGAGGTGGAATTTTGGATGAAGCAGTGACGAGGACGGGAGTGAGGGCGCCAGAGCTCTCCGGATCCTCCCCGATCTAGAGACCCTCTGTCGGCCGGTGAGTGCTCGTCGCCTTGTCTTAACTTGTTCTCTTGCCGTCTCGAACCCTCTAACGAGCTCGAGCTCTATAGGTCGGCGTGGTGCGCCCTTTCGGTTCCCCAGCCTCCCCTTCCCGCGGAGCTGAGGCAAGCTCCCTGCCGGCTGCTCAGCGGGCCCTCGTCCCGTACGAGGAGGTTGGGTCGCCCGATGGCGGCGGCGAGCAGGCCGTAGAGGAGATGGAGCCCGGCGCCGAGCCTCGGGGTGAGCCCCGACGCCGACGGCGCCTCGACGGGCGAGGTGGGGATCTCGTCGGGGCCCGCGAGCCGCCACAGCGGTGGTGGCCTTGGGCACGGCCGGCACCGTCCACGCAGCCCGGACGCTTCAAACGCCTGGCCCCCCGACGCCAGGGTCGGGTCGGGGGCGTCCCGGGCCCGGGCCGGCCGAGGCCAAGAAGAAGAGGCGAGAGAGGGTGGCCGTCGGGTAAGCTCTCCGCCCTTCGTGTCGTCGTTGGCCGTAGTGGTTGATCACGGTACGACTTCGGGTCGTGCTTAGGGCGGCGACGACGTGCCCGACAAGCGCCTTTGAAGACGGAGGTGCCGAGCTTAGCTAGAACGGGCTCGGGCTTGGAGATGACGAGCTCGATGGCGCCTATTGACCATGAGCTCGACGCTGGTGGGTTCGATCACGGCGCTAGCGAGCTCGGAGACGGTGGTGACGAGCTCGATGTCGGGAGCAGTGGACAATGATTGGCGAGCGGGACAAAGGCTCGAAGATGACGCCGTGTTCCCCTTCAAGGGCATTTGCACCGCCGCCCCCGCTGGTTTTGGGGGCCTCTCGTGTTTAGACTCTTCCTCGACGCCGACCGTCCTGTGGGCCCAGGCGTTGAGGACCGTGTCTTGAAGCTCGGTCGAGGGGCTTCAGCAGCAGCGCCTTGGGCGTAGCCGGCACTCGGCCGCCGGGAGCTCGTCGGCGGCGACGGAGATGGAGGAGGCGGTTCCGGAGGAGGACCCGGCCACCGAGGAGCGCGTCGAGGAGGCCCCGCATGAGGTCGGGGCCCAACCTCGGCCGAGGGAGGTCGCCGAGATTCGACGACGAGGACGCCGGTGCGGCAGAAGGACGGCGCGGACCGGCGATGAAGGCTTGGAAGACCCAGGCCGTCGAAGGCACCGCCACCCCGAACGCCGCCGCCGTCCCGGGGTGCCGTTCCTTTGCCGTGGGGGCGATCGAAGTCAACGGGGCCAAGGTATCCGCAGAGGCCGCCGCTGACGAGTGTCCCTCCAGCGGGCGCGGACATCGTTGTCCCTCCGCCTATGCTCCGGTCGTAACCGCTGGTGTCGCCGTTGTGGAGGAGGCGGAGTCATCGACCATCGGAGCGAGAAGTGTGCCCGCCGCCTTTCCGAGGTTTGTCGTCGTTGCGGTAGTCGGGCTTCGTTTTTGTGTCTTCTTTCTTGTTTAACCGCTTGTGGCTTGCAGGGCATAAGGGAGGCCATCAGGGGGGTACAACCGCCGACCAAGACCTCCTTAAGGGCCGGCGGTTTCGTCGGGCGGCTGACGACGCTGTGCGCGGAGATGTGCGACGAGCTTGGCTCTGCGCAGCTCCAGCACCGGTTCCCGGAGGCCCGGGCGGAGGAGGTGGCCAACCTTATTCGTGGAGCGGAGGAGCGGGCTGCCCAAGAGGCCGAGAGGGGTGCGAGGGTGGAGACCACGCCGGGCAGAGGCGACCCGGCGGGGGGAGGAGCTCGAGCTCGCTTCAAGCGGCAGCGAGAAGATGCAGGAGGAGCTCGACTCCCTTCGTGCAGCTCGACAACAAGGGAGCTCGAGCGCCGACGCTTGAGCTGAGCGCGGAGTCCCTCGCGAAGGACAAGGAGGAGCTTATGAGCAACTCCGCCACCGCGGACGCTGAAGCCGAGGGGGTGAGTGCTCACGCCCTTGTCTTTCTTGTCTTGCTTGTTTGGCGTTCGAGGTTGACCGGCCCGTCGCGCGGGACTTCACCTACGATCGCGAAGCTTCGAAGTTGTGGTGCAATCTCCGCCTCCGAGGCGGAGCGGGTTCGATTTGAAGCCGAGAATTATGAGCTCTGGTACAACGAGCAAGAGCTCTACGACGAAGCCGTGGAGTAAGCGGGCGGCTGCCTCTTCTTTTGCGCCCCAAAGGCCTTGTGTCTCGTGGTCTAATCTGTTGCCTTTGTTTGCAAATGAGGGTAAATCTCTCAAGGCGACGGGGAGGCCGAGGACAGGAGTCGGGAGCTCGCCGCCTCGAAGCCTCCCTCGAAGCACACGCAGCTCGCGCTGCAGGAGAAGGAGGCGGACCTGGCAACAACACACCCGACCTCGTCGCCGCGAGGAAAGAGCTTGGGAGCTTCCAAGAGTGTGCCGCTAAGGCCGTGGAGGAGGCCGAGGCTCACGGCCGGCGCCCACGAGGGCCCGCATGTGTCCGCGGTCGGGACGCCCGCGATGTCCTCGGGTGGAAGACGGGAGGACCCGCCAAGCGGTGTCGGGCGATCCCGCGTAAAAAGTGACGGAGACGCCGGGCCGCGTGGTGCACAAGGCGATCAGCGTCATCTTCACCCACTACCCGAAATTCAAAGTCAACATCGCGGAAGACGGGGGTGGGCGCCGGGCGTTGATGATGCCGACACCGATCGGAAGGCTGCTGCCGAGGTCGCCACCGCGGAGCCGCTGTCTGCCGAGCTCTTCAAGATTGCCGCCGAGGAGCTCGAGGTGTTCGAGCCCCTGCCGGTGGAGCGTCGGAAGAGCCCGCCGAGGAGGAGGAAGTCGCGCAGACGCCCCGCCCGCGTCGCCGGATCAAGACCCACCGCAAGAAGGATAGGAACTCGAGGCTCGGCCTCTTTTTAGTCGCAAGCTCATTAAGTCCTCGTAGTCGAGGCAATTTGTAAAAAACTATGGCAACTCATGTGTTAACGGAAGGCGTCTTTCCTCTTATATCGTGTTCTGTTTCTACTTCGACTTTTTGGTGAGCTCATGATTCGAGAGCTGGATGGCGGGCCATTCCTCGCTGGCCGCAGGGGCGCGGGAGGTCGTTAGGCAGTCGCGCCATGCTCTAAAGTGATGAGCCCGCGACTTAGTCGTTTCGGAACATTGTCTGAGCTAAGAGGAAGGAGTGTAAGTTCGCAAGTTTGAGCTCGTCGCTAAGCTCTAAACTTGTAAGTTTTGGCGAAAAAAATCGGTGCGTTAAAAACGTGGGGTGTGCACCCGGGCCTTGTAGCCCCCGAAAGCAGGGCGGGTCTTCGCCGGGCGAAGGCCAGCCGTTGCTCGAGATGTTTAAGGAAAAATTCGAAATGCTTGCACATATTTTTGCATCGAATTTGTGCTTTTATTGAGCTCTTGTAGCTACAACATTTCGAAATACATTTAGGGGTAGAAGCGACGTAGCTGTTCGATGTTCCATGCGTTGGTGAGGACTCGGCCTTGATGGTCCTTGAGCTTGTACGTGCCCGGCCTCAGCACTTGGTCGATGGTGAAGGGCCCTTCCCACGGCGCCGAGCTTGTGCTTGTCTTTTCGAGCTCTGGACTCGCAAAGAAGACGTAGTCGCCGACGCTAAAAGCTCGCCCTCGACGTGGCGGTCGTGGTAGCGCCTCATGGACTGCAGGTACTTGGCGGAGTGGATGAGGGCGATGTCCCGAGCCTCGTCGAGCTGATCGGGTAGCGTCTTCGACGGCGCTTGATTATTGTGCTCGTTGAAGGCCTCGACGCGGGAATGTACTCAAGGTCGGTGGGGAGCACGCCTCGGATCCAAGACAAGGAAGAACGGCGTCCGTCCCGTGGCCCCGCTGGCGTTGTGCGGAGACTCCATACGACCGACGGAGCTCGGCGAGCCACCGGGCTGGCGTATTTTTCGAGCCTCTTGAAGATGCGAGACTTTACGCCCGCAGATCATGCCGTTAGCTCTTTCTACCCGCCATTGGTCCTCGGGTGATCGATCGAGGACGTGTCGACGCGGATGCCGCGGATCGCCGCACTGGGCCGATGAAGACCTCTCCCACGGTTCGTGCCGTTGTCGGTGATGATGGAGTTCGGGACCCCAAAGCGGTGGATGATGCCGGTGAAGAACTTGACGGTCTCCTCCGCCGGCATCGCGCGATGGGCATGACCTTGATCCACTTCGAGAACTTGTCGATGGCGACAAGGTGCGTGTAGCCCCCGGCTGTCTTCTCTTGAAAGGTCCCACCATGTCGAGGCCCCAGATCGCGAACGGCCAAGTGAGTGGGATCGTCCGGAGGGACTGAGCCGAGGTGTTCGCTGGCGAAGAATTGGCATCCTTCGCGGCGTCGGGACGTCGGATGGCGTCCGCGACGGGCGGTTGGCCAAGAAAAACCCCGCCGAACGACTTCCCGACAAGAGCTCGTGGCGCCGCATGGTGGCCGCATTCGCCGGAGTGGATCTCCTCGATGAGCTTCTCCCCTTGCTCGTAGGTGATGCAGCGCTGGAGGAGGAGCGGGAGGCTCCGCGCCGGTAGAGCTCTTGCCCGACAAGTACGAAAGACTTGGCCCTTCGCGCCAGGCGCCTGGATTCCTCTTGTCCCGGGGAGCTTGCCTTCCTTGAACCACCGGGAGCAGTGGGATCCGCCAGTCGGGCCGCTTGGCCGCCACGGCCGAGCTCGATCCAGCCCCTGAGCCGCCCCCCCGAGCCGGCGGGTGTTAGCTTCGTGGCTAGGCAAGCCTTCTCGTCGGGGGGAGCTCGGGCTTGCGGGAGAGTCTACCTCCATAGGGTCCGAGCTCGGGCTTCGGGCGGTCGAGTTGGCGCTCGTTGTCGCAGGGTTGTCCTTGAGCCGTATCGATGGCTTGCGTTGCTCGTGCATGAAGAAGCCCGGCAGGACCGGGCAGTGATCCGACGCGAGCTTGGCGAACGTCCGCGTCGTTGTTGAGGTGACGGTGAATGTGGTTGACCTCGAGCCGATGGAAGTGCTCCTCGAGCTCTCGGACCTTCGGTGGTATGCGATCATCTTCGGGTTGACGCCAGCCGACTTCCTTCATGACTTGGTTCTTGATGAGCTCGAGTCGCCCCGACCTCGAGGTGCCGAACGCCGAGCTCGCGGCGTCGCGCAAGCCGTTCACGAGAGCCTCGTACTCGCCACGTTGTTGGACGCAGGAAAGTGTAGGCGGATGGAGTACTTCATGCGCACCTTGTTCGGAGAGATGAAGACGAAGTCCGATGCCAGCGCCGTACTTCTTTACGGACCCGTCGAAGTATAGCGTCCAAGATTCGATGTCATCGGGCTCGGGCGGTTGCTCGACCTCGGTCCACTCCGTGATGAAGTCTGCCAGAGCCTGGGATTTTATGGCGTCTCTGGGGGCGTAGGTGATGTCGGGTCCCATGAGCTCAATAGCCCACTTGGCCATACGGCCCGTAACCTCGGGGCTACGGATGACCTCGCCAAGGAGGAATTTGGAGACGACCTTGACCGGGTGGGAGTCGAAGTAATGCCTGAGCTTACGCCGGGTGATCAGCAGCGCGTACATGAGCTTTTCGAGCTGTTTGTAGCGGGTCTTGGTGTCAGTGAGGACTTCGCTGATGAAGTACACCGGACGCTGTACCTTGAGCGCGTGTGCCCTTCCTCCTCCCTCTCAACGAAGAGCGCGGTACTCACCACCTTCGAGGTGGCCGAGATGTAGAGGAGGATCGGTTCGTTGGGTGTGGGCAGGACAGTACGGGCGGATTAGCAAATAGTTGCTTCTCGAATCGAGAGCTTGCCGGGCCTCATCGGGTCGAGCAAAGCGCCCGATTTCTTCAAAGAGCTTGTAGAGCCGGGAGGCTCCGTTCTCCGAGTCGAGCTATGAAACGACACGGTCGCGGCCCGCACCCCGTGAGTCGTTGCAGACGCACTTGACGTTTTTGATCGGCCCCATGTTCGTGATGGTGGCGATTTTCTGGTCGGCACCGATGCCACGTTCGAGACGATGAAGCCAAGCAACTTCCCTCGAGGGACCCCGAAGACGCACTTCGGGATTGAGCTTGACTCCGAACTCTCGGAGCTTGGCGAAGACCTTTTGAGGTCAGGGATGAGCTCTTTCGAGCGCTTCGTCTTGACAACGATGTCGTTGACATATGCTTCTACGAGCTTTCCGAGGAGCTCTTTGAAGACTTTCTGCATGCACCTTTGGAAGGTGGCGCCAGCGTTTTTCAAACCGAAGGGCATTGTTACATAATAGAATGCGCCAAACGGAGTGATGAAGGAGGTAGCGAGCTGATCGAGCTCGTTCATCACGATCTGGTGGTAGCCGGAGTAGGCGTCGAGAAAACAGAGCGTTTTCGCACCGGAGGTGGAGTCAACAATTTGGTCGATGCGCGGCAAAGGAAACGGATCCCCGGGCATGCCTTATTGAGACCCGTGTAATCAACACACATTCTCCATTTCCCATTCTTCTTCTTAACTAGTACAGGGTTGGCTATCCACTCGGGATGATACACCTCCTTGATAAACCTAGCGGCTAAGAGCTTATCTATCTCCTCGGCGATTGCCTGGCGTCGATTGTCGTCGAAACGTCTCAGCCTCTGCTTCACCGGCCGAGAGCCGGGTTTGATGTTCAAGGAGTGCTCGGCGACTTCCCTCGGTATGCCCGGCATATCCGAGGCCCTCCACGCGAATACATCGAGGTTCGCGCGGAGGAAGCTCGACGCTCGCTTTCCTATTTGGGGTGAGCTCGGCACCATGGAGAGTGGTGCGCCCATCCTTGTCGACCGTGACCTCCTTGGCGTCCTTTCGGGCTCGAACGTGCCCGTGACCTTCTCGAGCTTGGCGGACGAGCTCGTGCTTGCCACCTTCTCGGAGCTCGACGGTTGAGCTCGTGCTCGCCCCTTTTGAGCTCGGGAGTCTTCGGCGCCGGCCCAGGCCGCCATCTTGGGCAGCATCCTTTCGATCTCAACAGCGGCGTCGGCGCATCGGGCGGCGGCCTCGCAGCCGACGCGTGCTCGAAGGTGGAGTCGACAGCGATGACCCTCGCATCGAGGGGATCTTGAGCTTGAGGGTAGGTGTAGTTGGGGACGGCCATGAACTTCGCATAGCACGGCCGCCCCAACAGGGCGTGGTAGGCGTTCTTGAACGGGAGCACCTCGAACGTGAGGACCTCCTTGCGGAAGTTGTCCGGGGTGCCGAAGGTGACGGGGAGGTCAATCCGTCCGAGCGGGAGCATCTGCTTCCCTGGCACCACCCGTGGATCGGCTCCGGCGAAGGGCGGAGACGTGCCTTGGGGATGCCAAGGGCTTGGAGCGCGTGGATGTAGAGGAGGTTGAGGCCGCTGCCGCCATCCATCAACACCTTCCCGAGGCGCATGGTGCCGATGATGGGATCGACGACGAGCGGGTACCTTCCTGGGTACGGGATGTGTCGAGGATGATCGGCCTTGTCGAAGGTGATCGCCGAGCTCGACCACTTGAGGTACTCGGGGGTAGCCGGCTCGGTGAAGAGGACCTCGCGGTGCGTGAGCTTTTTGTCGGCGCTTGGACTCGTAGCCGGTGGCCCGGCCGAAGACGACGTTGACGGCACCGTCCTCGATGTAGATGTCGGCGTCGAACTCATCGGGAGCCGACTTCGCGTCCTTGTCGTCTTCGCCCCTGTCGCCACCACGCAGCGTGCCCATCACGTGCTTCTTCATGAGACGGTAGTCCTTCATCTTGTGCTTGACGGTCCGTCATGGTGCGGGCACGGCTCCGAGCATCTTGTCGGCGCTCTTTGGGGTGAAGGCTTGCCGCCCTTGCCGACGGCCTTGCGTTTGTCCGCAACGGCTGACGAGTCGTCGTCGTTGTCGCCGCGGGGCGCTTGTTCTTCTTGTTCTTCCTTCACGGGAGTTCGATCCCCCGGCTTCCTCGTCGTCGCCTTTCGGCTTGCCCTTGCCCGTGACGGCGGAGATGGCGTCCCTCTCCCTCGGCGTGACGCGTGGCGAGGTCGAGGAGCTCCTTCACGGTTCGGGGCTTACGGGACGCCCGAGCTCGTGGATTAGGGTCTCGCGGTGGTGCCGAAGGTGGCGGTGATGATCTCGAGTCGAGGCCTCCGAGAGGTTGTTGCGAGCTTGGAGAAGCGCCCGATGTAGTCGCGCAGGCTCTCCCCCTTCTTCGCTGCGGCCTCCGGAGTCCCACATCGTGCTTGGCCGGGCGTATGTCTCGGAGTTGCCCGACGAAGGCGTCGCGCAGGTCCTCCCGATTGCGGATGGTGCCCTCGGGGAGGTGCTTAAGCCATGATCGCGCCGAACCGCAAGGTAGAGTGGGAGGTTGCGGATGATGAAATAGTCATTTGTCGGCACCTCGGCCGACGACCCAAGGCGGTAGTCCTTGAGCCATGTGGCGGGGTCGGTCTCCCCGTTGTACTTCGCACCGAGGTCGGAGCTCGGAAGCGAGATGGGAACGGAGCGTCATGGATCGCGTGAGCTCGAGGGCCGGGCGGCCCGTTGGGGGAGAGCGGGCTCCGTGGGCGGCGCACCGGCGTGGGGCTGCGGCTCTTGTCTTCTTGTTGTCGTGGCGGCCACCGCGCCGCTTGCTGTAGCCGCGAGGGCGCTTCTCATGGTCGTCGCGGTGGTACTTGTCGCCCTGGGGGCGTTCTTTCGGCTCGAGCCTCCGCTTTTCGCCGGGCGTTGATGGTGTCCCGGGCGTCCGCGGTTCTCGCCCGACTTCGTGTTGCAGCGTGGACCTCGGGGTGGGAGGGAAGCCTCGTGCTCCTCCAGCAGTCGTCGGTGAGACGCAGAGCTTGCACTTTGCTAGACCGCCGCCTCCGCCGAGTCTCTTGAGCTGCGCCGTGGGCCCTCACGTGCCTCGGGTCCCTCGGGGCCGGGCAATGGCGTAGGAGCGGCGGCGGCCGCCCAGTGTCTGGGAAGCTCTCCCGAACACCGGCGGGGGCTGTTCCGGCCCTCGTCCTGCGGTTGATGCGGTCGTGGACCTCGCGGGCTCGAGCTCGTGCTCGTGATTGTTGTCTTCCTCCTCCCTCGCTCGGCGAGGAGGGTTTCGCGGGCGGGGCTGCTGGCGGCGTTCGAGCTCCTCTCGAGCTCTTCCGGCCGGGCCTTGACGCGGTCAACGGGCGGCTCGCGCTGGCCGCGGCGGAGTCTCGTGGCGTGTGTTGGGAGCGTCGCTCGAGTGGACTTCCTCTACCGCACCCTCGGGGTGTGACACATGTAGCACCGGCGTGGGGTCGCAATCCATGAGGCTCATCCCATCGGGGGCGAGCTCGAGCTCGTGGACGCTGGCTGGCGGGGGCTCGTCGCCCTTGATAGAGTGGGAGGCCCCGCCGCCCATCGGGGTACATCTGGCGTAGGCCGCCGTGAACTCGTCGACCCGACAGCGCCTCTTCGCCGGCGAGCCAGAGGGCGATATTGGCGGTGGAGAAGGTCACATCGCTGAACGGGGCCTGCGCAGGCTCGTGTCCCGTGATGTCGGAAGCGGGTCCTTGATGAGGTCGAAGAAGCGGTCCGCGGCGGCGCGGATGGGGCTCACCGGGCGCGGGAGGTGGAGTTCCGTTCCATGCTCGTCCGGGGACAGGTCGGTGTGGCGCCGGGCGGTAGGGGATGTCTCACGCCGCATCGGGTGGGTGAAGACGGCTCGTGATGGATCGCTCTGGCTCGGTGCCGGGAGAAGTCGATCGCGGTGGAAGCATGTATCACCGCGCCGCGCCGCCGGCGGAGTGGAAGAAGCCATCGGAGTGGAGAAACGCCGCACTAGCGCTGCCCCTACCGGGCGCGCCAACCGCCGTGGGTCTAATTACCACCGTCACAAAGTAATGTACGGCTAATGCGTGCTCCAATGGCCTAGCTCTAGAGACAATGGCACGAAATTTATACTGGTTCGGGGCAAATCGCTCCCCTAGTCGGTGAGGGCCACTATCCGAGCTCAAAAGCTCGTGATCGGGGCGAAATACAAGCGGGCGAGAGAGGAGATGAGCTCCCGTGTCTCGCGGAAAGTGGGTGATCGGAGTGTTGGAAGCTAGAATGCTTGTGAGCTGAGAACTTGCCCTTCCCCAATGGCCGAGCCTCCCTTTATAGCCGCAAGGGAGATGTACCGGTAGCCATCGAGGAGGGACTTAAGAGGAGAAGAGATACAAATTTGGGGGTAGAAGAGGAAATGGGACCGTTCGGTTGGGCACGCGGACCTCCCGGGCGTGCGCTGCCGCCGCCGCCTCCCCGCGCCATGGCCTATCCGCAGTTGTCGAGAGCCGTGGGGGGCGGCTCCATTTTTTCGATGTCCCAGACGCACGACCGCCGAGCTTCGAGCTCGCCGGTTTCGGCGGCGGAGGGAACAAAGCTTGAGCTCAAAGCACCGCCGGGCTGCCGTCCATGCGCCCTCCGATCCATCGAGCACGTGCCGCTGTCCACGGTCGGACCTCGCGGCGGCGCCGCCGGCCGCCATAAATGCGTGTACTTGGCGTCCGCAGAAAACGCGTGGGACACGAGAGCTCGACGGGGAGCTCGGCCTCCATTGCCGAGGTCATCCTTTGTGCGGTAGCGGTTGTCCGTAGTGCTCGGGCGCGGTATGGCGTGATCCGTCGGGCCATACCGTGTGTGCCGCCGGGGATCTCGTTCTCCGCGATATCTCGCCATAGGCTGCGGCGCCCGACAAAGTAGCCCACGCCGACGTCGTCGGTCGGCGTTGTGTCCCGAGCCCTGTTACTAGCCGGGAATTGGGGCTACCCAGAGCTCGTCGAGACGTAGAAAGGAGCTCGTCGGCCGAGCTCGAGCTCGGCATGTCCTTCTATACTCGTGAGAGCTCATTCGAGGCGGAGGATGGGCGTTGGACTGAGCTCGAGCTCGTGCCGGAGCTCGTCCCAAAGGGAGCTCGTTCGAGACGGAGAGAGGTCCCCAGGCACGAGATCTTTCGGGGTGCGGGTGTGAGAGCTCATTGGTGAGAGCGAATGGGAGCTCGAGTAAAGGCGGGGAAGGCGGGCCTCCATCGGGGAGCTCGTGGGAGAGAGCTCGAGCCAGAGCATTCCCTTCGCCCATGAGGAGCTCGCCCACGGTCGAGGTCTCGGGTCCCATTTGCTCGTCGGGGGATGGTTCGGGAGCTCATGTCCGGGGTCCCATATATCGATCCCCCACAATGATCATTCGGCAGCTGTTATTACATCATATCTTCATATATGTTTACCGAATGCATTCATTATTCATCGACAGATAGCTTTCATAGCTATATGTCTTTACATCCGGCCTTAGAGCCATACATGCGGAACTGTCTTGGTCTCACCAGGCATGTTCCAGATCTCACGTTTACCTCCTTGTCAATTAACAGGTCAAATTGACTGGCACGCCTTCGATTCAAGACACTCGGGCAGAGTAAAGCCAGCTATTCCGGCTTGTCAGTGTGTGCGGCGCAGGGAGTAGGATTTTTGTGCCTACACACTTTTTGGCACGCTCGGTGGGACACACTCAAGATCAAAAACACGATGCCTGACAACGTCGACAAGGATAATGTCATCCAGCTCCAGATGAATGACCTGCCAGCCGATCAAGAGGCCATAGTGAGAGATATGTGCGCAGCCTTCGCGCAAAAGTGCATGTCATGCTTCTCCAAACACAAGAGCGGCACAATCATCCAAAAGACAGATCTTCCAAAGATAGTGATGCCCGGTGATAAGGAATATGCTCAAACAGTTTCTGACACAGAAGAGGGGGCAGGAAAGGAAGATGAAGAACCAAGTCCTGAAGAAATCCGTCGGATGGAGGAGATTGTTGCAGCTGCTGTTGGGAGAGCAATGACTAATCACAACACAGCGTTCTTCAACACTTTTCGCGATATCATGAAGGCTAGCTTTGGACCCGAGTTTGATCAACACTTTGAGGCTCGGCTTGGTGAGCTTTCAGGGCCAAGATACATACATACGCCTAAGCCACCACCAAAGAAAGGAGCTACAAATCAAGAATCTGGGGGAGAGAACAAGACACCAGAAAAACCAGAGGGATCCGGAGCCAGGACTCATGGAGAAGCGGCGTTCGGTGCACCTAGGAATCCTCCAGCATACAACACATACTCAATAGCTCCAATGGCCAGTGGGTTGCAGAGAAACCCCTTTGGCCCTGGTTACACAGAGTTCGTTGACTACTCCACAATTCATGCTATGCCAAATCCTGGGTATAGGCCAGCTGGGCAGTCAGGACCATCTCATGGACCACAGAATTCAAATATGGATATACTCCTAGCGAGGATGGCCGATATGATGCAACACCAATTTGGGATTAAGCCCAAGAATCGGCCCTATGTGTATCAGTCGCCATATCCTGATTGGTACAACAGAGTGGCGCTTCCTTCAAGACTGAAGCCTCCAACCGACTTGACCAAGTTCTCTGGACAAGATGACACCTCTACTACCGAACACATCAGTCGGTATTTGATTCAGTTGGGAGAGCTTGCCAATGATGAAGCATGGAGGATTCGCTTCTTCCCATCATCCCTTACAGGGCCGGCTTTTACATGGTTTGCCACGTTGCCGGCCAATTCTATTGGAACATGGTCTGAGCTGGAAGACAAATTCCATTCATACTTCTACAGCGGTTCCAATGAAAAAGAGCTCGTTGACTTGATGGGGTTGACACAGAAGTATAATGAGACACCACAAGAGTTCTTGCGTAGGTTCAGGGAGACAAAGAATTCCTGCTACTCTTTGAGCTTGCCAGACCATCAGTTGCCGGCTGTAGCCATTCGGGGTATGCATCCAGCCATCAGGGAAAAGCTAGCCGGCATGGAATTTGATGACCTAGGACAACTCTCAAGGCGCCTGTCACTCATGGCCAATCAGTTCCAGAGCATCAAGAAGGACACCCGTTTTCAGAAAGGGGGCAACGTGTCTTATCAGACATACAACCACTTCCTGGAAGAGGGTGAAGACGAAGATGATGGCCAGGAGGACATAGCAGCTGCCGAATTTGCTTGGGGCAAGGAGCCTGTCCAGGTTAACCAGCGCTGGATGAAGACACTCAAGGGGGCATATGACTTCGACGTCTCCAAGTCGGAAAAGCTCTTTGAGTTCTTAGTCAAGGAAGGAGGCATCAAGCTACCAGAGAATCATTCTATGAAGCGTCCGGATTGGATCAAGACTGGCAAATATTGTGGCTTCCATGATATGATCACTCACAACATCACTGACTGCCGAATCTTCAAGCAGCAGATTCCAGGGGGGCTATGACCAGGGTCTCCTCAAGTTCAACAACAGCATGAAGGTGGATAAGCAGCCCTTCCCTGCAGGCATGGTTGCTTTCGATACATGCATGGTTTCTGGCAGTGATCCTAAGGGCAAAGGCCCATTGAAGGTGCTGACTACGAAAGGGCAAAGCAAAGTGGTTCGATTGACCCTAGTCGGCGGTGTCTAGTGTTGAGCTCGGCAACATCGTGTTCGGTTTCCAAATAGCCGAACAGAAAAAGGAGAAACCTCCAAACTAAGGGTAACATCATTATCTTGCTGAACAAGTGGCAAAGACAGCAAGAGAAGCAATATCGTAGAGATCAGCAGCTTGCCAGGGAGCAGCAGAGATACGAAGAGGAGATGTACCACCGAGAACAGGAGGAGTACATGAAGGAGCAAGAGGAGTCTCATTGGGACTGTCCTTTCTTTAGGCATTGCTGGAACGAAGGCTTGAAGCTGCCTGCTAGGAATAATTGCCCTGAATGCAGTGAGCAATACCACGGGTATCGACAGGCACGAGTCAACCGCCGTCCCATCCAAGAAAGACTGGGGGCACATTTCCCAGAGGATGATCGGCGCTTAAAAAATAAAGACAGTACACCTCACGTCAGTAAAAGGATTGCAGATCAAGCATGGGCTGATGTAGAGGATTCTGATGATGACATGGACTCTCCTCAAGAGTATGTGTGGCAAAAGGGACAGTGGTGCCCTCCTGGTCTAAGGAAGAGCCAGAAGAGAAGGGTCCAACGTCTCAGGAACAAGGAGCTCAGAGAAGCAACAGCCGAACGCAAACAGGTATGGCGCCCAAAAAAGAAAGCTCAGGAAGCCAATCATTCGGCAGAGGAGTATTCGGCAAGTGGGCGTTCGGCAGATGTTAGCATGGTGTTCTTCATTCCTATAGAGTTTGCAGCTCCTACAGAGCAAGCCACCGATGATCCAGAGGAACAAGATGCCTACTCAGATGAAGAGGCCTATTCTGATTTTGACAACAAAGAGATGATTGATCTCCTAGGACAGTTGGCTTTATCAAGACAGGCCGTGTTTTGATGTGCCTAGGAAGCATAATCATCTAAAGCCTCTTTACTTGAAGGGATATGTTAATGGAAAACCTCTGACTCATATGTTCGTTGATGGAGGAGCTGCAATCAATATCATGCCATATACAACTTTCAGAAAGCTGGGGATGACCAAAGAGGATTTGCTCAAGACAGACATTGTGCTTAGGGACTTTGCTGGAAATCCTTCAGATACCCATGGAGCCGTTCACGTTGAGTTGATGATCGGCTCAAAGACTTTGATCACTACCTTCTTTGTGGTTGATAGTAAGGGGTCCTACAGCTTATTACTTGGAAGAGATTGGATCCATGCTAACTGTTGCGTTCCATCCACCATGCATCAAGTCCTCATCCAGTGGAACGGTGATGATGTCGAGATAGTGCAAGCCGACGATTCGGTAAGCATTGCTGCTACTGAGCCATCATTCTGGGAATATGAAGGCGTGGAGTGTTTCTCAGGAAGAGAATGGGAAGAAGGTCCTGTCAGTACTCGCTACAAAGACCAACAGCCGATCGAGATAGTCGGCTCTCATAGTAATTTCTAAAGAGAGATTTCGTGTCGGCTTTTAAAGAATCAGTTATTGCAAGATGTGATTGGCCGACACGTATGATTTAGTGGTTTTGAGCAAAGAGATTTGTTCTATTCATGAGACATAGCCGATGTGTAAACCATCGCCTTTAGCAGAGAAATACTCCATAGAATTGGAGAACAGCCGGCATAAATATTGTTATGTCGCCTTTAGTGCAAAAATATATAAAAACATCAATATAGAGACAAAGTTGTCTTATTCAGGAAACTTCAAGAGTCTGTTATGGGGACGTCGCCGAATACATTACAGAGGATTTTTTCTATTCGGCAGAAACTGTGTGTGCGTATTTTTCAGCATAAAGTTGACGATTTCACCAGAGCTACTTTATTCGGTAAGGCATACCAGGAGAAAAACATGAAAAGATAACCATGCAACATCAGTTACAAAATATCAGTTCAATGTTTGGGACCATGGAGTAGCACATAGAAAAGTTTCAACAAAGATTACACACTCAGAAAAGCTTTCATGTCAGAAACAACTGAGGCCTGAAGAGAACTCGCTTCGGTTAAGGCCTTCTGATCATCTTCTTCCAAGATTGCCAAGTTGGAAACTTTGGCCTTGCATCTTTGATGCTCTTCATGGTTCTTCTTGATTGTTGCTTTAGCCTAGCTCGAGAGATTCCGAAGGCCGGGTATTTTGGTTTTCTTCTCCTCGATTGATTTGTTTAGAGCCAACAACTTTTCTTCAAGCAAGGCCTTCTCTTTTTCTGCATCATCCAACTCGGGCTGTAGTTGGTTCAGAAGCTCTTTGTCAGATTTGAACTTGGAGTGCAGTTCTGCAGTATTCTTCTTCATGGTCTCCATAGCAGCCAGCAGAGACGATTTCAGAATGGAATGCTCATTAGCCAGTTTGATGGCAGCAATGTGCTGATCCAAATGAAGAATATGATTCATGGCTGATTTCAAAGGAATTGGAATCTCTTGATCAAAGAGTTCGGCCGGGTTCTTTTATCCTAGGGGCATTCGGATCAAAACACCTACATCACCTTCAAAAGAGAGGATCTCCTTAAGCCTTGTTTGGTTGGCTTCAGAAAGGCTCTGCTGAGATATAGCTTCCTCTCCTTGCTCAAGCGTATCTTTGAGAAAGAAAGACATGCTTGGTGTTGGTTCCTCTTCGCCCTAAGAGGAAGAGAAAAGGAAGCATGTTAATATAGCCGGAAAAGGTTCTTTTCAGGAGCTGTACACTTGAGGACAAAGAGTACCTGATTCATGTGTTGAATGGGAAAAGGTTGAGGAAGCTCATTCACATTGGAAGTAGGAGGAGATTTATCCTTCAAGAGGCTATCTTCAGAAGATGAGCTCAGGTTAATGGGAGAATGTTGAGGAAGATTAGTCTCATTTCTTGATTGAGCCTCATCATCTCGAGAAGAAGCACCAGCCGAGGATTCTGATTCTTCATGGTTGGAGTTGATGGGCTCAACATTTGGATTTCCTTTCTTTCCCATGGATTGGGTTTTCTCAGAAGAATTTTGCTCACCTTCAAGGGATTTTGCTGTCAAGTTAACAATAATTTCGTCTGTTTCAAAATATAGAGAAGGCCAGAATAAAAACATTTGGGTACTTTTGGCCAAGAAAATAAAGAAAAAAGGAGGAGTGCACAATTACCAATCTTTTCGTGAGTCTTCTGAGTTTCTGGATTCTCGGGAAAAAGAGGGACATCATCTTGCATATGTGTAGTATTTGAACCAGAACCAATCTGCAGATGAGGAGAAAGTAAAACAGAGATAAAAGTCAATTATTACAACATGCAAAGAATGGCATACCCTGGAGATTTGCTTAGCTCTTGGAGATCTTTTCTTCTTAGAAGACCGGGGGCTGCTAACCAATTGAGTGGGAGCTTTTCTTTTCTTCATGTCCTTTAACTTCTCCTCAAGAAAGACCATATGTGTTTTCATGAAAGTCTTCATGGCCAATCCTTCATCACCGTTTGGGCCGGACGAGGTCCCGGCCGGATAATATCGAACTTCTCTTGGAGGAAGGATGGCTCAATATCCTGTTAAGAAGATCAGGTTTAACAGAGGAAAGAAAAGTAAAAGAAAACCAAGAAAAGGACGGTCACCTCACTATCAGTAGCAAATTCTGGCAGGAGTGCTTGGCAAAGGGGATGAACCAACGAGTTGAATATATGAGAGTGTAATTCTTCCCACCAAGACTAGAAAGAGGGATGTGCAACGCCAATCGATTAAAAAGGGTCGGGCTCAGATTCTGGTAGATCTTTTCCTAAATTGAAGATCTTTTCAGCGCAAAGATTTAGTTCTGATCTCTCTTGGCTTGATGGCTGCGGAAAAGAATAGTCTTGGAGGCAATCGTCCACATCCCAACTGTCTTGCTGCCATGTTCGGATTATAAAATTCATAGGTGGATTTCACTAGCCTTCCATTATGAAATTCTGCAGGCAAGATACATGGTTTGATGATTGCATTGAAAATCCCTGTCGATAAGTTATCATCACAGCCAAGATCATAGTTGAATTTGCAAGGGAAAATAAAATCTTCACACTCCTTGTAAGGAAACCAGAGGATTTCTTCGAAGCCTTTATAGAACATTTTGAAGAAATGGCCGATATCCTTGTTAATAGTGATAGCAGAAGCAGCTTCTCCATAAGTCTGACAGGCTTTAGTTGTTGCCTCCTCATCTTCAACGTAGTTAACTAAAGGGAAGGCCAAGGAATGAAGATCTATCCTGACTAGTTTGTGCATGTACAGCTGCAACCACATTTGGACTAACCACCAGGGACCATTCACACAGGAAATCCCTTTCTTCTCAAACATTTGGGTGGTAATCTGATGCAGCATATGGTAGGTTGCACCCAGAAGATACTTACCAAGAGCAATTGTCTTATTAGCTGCTAGATCTTCAGCCATGACTATATGGTTCAAAGCCAGGCTCGTTGGACTTGCCACAAAACACAAATCTGCCTGATTCTAAATTCTAGGAAGGCTTTGTATTCTTTATCAACAATTGGACCATCTCTCATGTAAGATTCAATAT
>JADLZK010010186.1:0-19971 GCA_015847255.1 Hyparrhenia diplandra
TTTAGAACCCCTGCGCATGCGTCGGTCATGCTTAGGTGCATGCGTCGATCCTCCCGGAAACAGCCCGAAAACATGCTCTCTGTTCTTTTGGCCGGAACCGCACACGGTGCATCCCGGTTGATTTTGCATGCTTAGGTCGCGAGTCGGTGCATCGTCCGGTAAGCCTTACGAGCGCGAAAAAAATCGTCGTTGTGTTGTCGTTTCTTTGCCTTTGCTCCAAACCGACTTCCGTCACTTGTTTCTTGTTGCCGAAACCGTCGAAGAACACCCCGAAACACCATGTGTTAGCATTTTTGAAAATATTTTTCGACAAGGACAGAGAGTTAGCTCTTTAGGTTAGAATGCATGCATATGAATTTTGAACCTAAAGGCACATGAGGACCGATATGTGCGATAAGTTTCCCTCTTTATAGTACGGCTTATCGATCCTATAATCACCCACACCCTCTATGGTGTCTTGGGTGTGAAATCAAAAACCCTATGGTTATACCTTTGCCTTGGGGTCAATTGATCTTGAAACTCCACCAAGTTGCATGCTTGATCATCTTTTGGATCACCTCGATCCATCCCTCCATGATCACAAAGCACCAACTCCGGCCGCGACCAATCTCCAATCTAATCAAACACTTAGCATCGAGATTAGTCCTTAGGTGTCACTAATTAGCCAAAACCAAACTAGAGATCTTCAATCTCCCCTTTTTGGTAGTGGTGACAACCCGCTATAAAGGTTTTATGATTAATGTTTTGAACATACAACGGTTGTCAAGCATTTTGCTTACAAACATAGGATTGGACAATCATCATAGTTCGGTTTTGGTAGCATAAGCTCCCCTACATGTATGCCACGAGTTTGGGCGAAGCATTGCATACATGTATGAATATTGAAATTGAGGGTGAGCTATGTTACCAAAATGATGCTTAGGGTGAAAAAGAAATGCACCTTTGAAGCGTGATACCAATGGAAAGGCGCCATTTTCATCATACAAGCATCAAGGTAACTAGATTTTCATCAAAACTCAAAGTACCACGTGAGATCACATTATAAGCAAGGTACTTGAATTAAGAGCGGAATCTAGAAAATCTAGCTAGCTCCTATGCATGCTAGTTATCAATCATTTGTAAACCACTTGTACAAACTAGCATACACCACACAAGCATGTATATGTGGAATTTAAATACATGTACAATGAGCAAGTCATATGTTAGTGCACAATCAAATGCAACAAATTGTCTATGAGCTTGCTCCCCCTACTTGTGTGAACCACTTGTAAACTCATGAACCACATGAGAGGTTTTCAAAACATGTGAAATTTTTTAAATTTTTAATTTTCCAAAAACCTTTCATGCACTAATCTCTCCCCCTTTGTCGACAATTTCTACAAAAAGATATGACCATGTTGTGTTATGGAAGAGAGAATAGTGCTCAAATTTGGTCAAATTTGGATCACTTGTCAAACATATATTTCGGTTTGAACCAAAGACAAGCTTCTTCACACCTCATGACAAGGGTTATCTTGCCTATGTTGAAGCATATGTGTGAAAAGATAGCCAAATTCAACACTTGAGATTGCAAGCCCATAAACATGTCATATGTCTGTTGGCATTTGTTAAGTGCTAAAGAATATGAAGGATTACGCATAGCGCCTGAGAACACCTACCATTGTAGCTTTTCCTAGGATGAGTATCTTAGAGTATCGTATCCACAGGGAAGCTTTGGCTAGAGAATCTAATAAATCACGATCATGTATCTACTAACTTAGCAAACCACTAGACTAAAGGGAGGAGGGAATTGTTAAAGGATCAAAGCATAAAATAATAAGCTACCTAAGATATCATAGAATAATTAAACTAATCAAGAGGTCAAAGGAAGAGATCAAGGTTCCTGGGTATCTCTATTACTTAGGTTCTATGATAGCAATTATACTAATGCACTTTGGAGCAGCAGATCCGTCCCATCTCTCGAGAAAGCTGGGAAGAAAGTAGATGGGAGAAGGCTGCCAAAAGCTCTACGAAACACCAATCCGAACGTGGTGGACTACAAAGGCCTTACAGATTTTGTCACCCCTGGGGCTACCACAACTATCCGTGGGATTGCGCAATCTCAGGTAACATATAGCCTAGACACCAAGTCTACACTATCGATTACTACTCTAATCACATATGATAACTAGAGCACTCAATACGAGCGAAGATCCTATGCAATAGCATAACAACTATACTTAACCACATATATAAAAGTCATAGAAGTAAATAGAGAAGATAAATATATGAATCATAAGTCTTCCAAAGATAAGATATGAAACATACCAAACTCTATAGACATCTCGAGTAACCAAAGTATAGTTCAGCTCTCCTTTACTCTTGATTAGATCTAAGTTAGATCTAATCTAGTTCTAATTACATGGCTAATCTATCTCTAATTACATGACTAATCTTCCTCTAATCTACTTCTAATTCACTAATCCCGAGAGAGGTTATCCTTACATTGGAACACCTCTACAACCGAGAGTTAATGAATAGAATGAGATAGAATGAGTTAGGGTTTCACCACGGGGGGGGGGTCTTCTTATATAGGCCTTGGCAATGAATGATAGCCCTTGGATCAAACCGACCTTGGCAGCGGTGTAGATACAACCTCAATGTGGGTGGTAAACCGCCATAGAAAGGGAGAGGATGATAGGTGGGACCCACGGCCCGGCCTAAATGGGCTTTGGCGGCCGCCCGGTGGCTTTGCCTCTCCTCCGGCCTCCGGTTCCTTACGGTGTTCTCACGGTACTTTCTAGAATGTTTTAGTCTACTTTTCGGATTGAGTTGCTTCACGGTCAAGTCTTATCATCATATGTCTTATATACTTCGGAACTTTCTCCATCTTTCTCTGCATTTATCTGTTAAGTCCCTAGAAATATATAAATCACCAAAGCTCGTGGAATTATGTTAGTAAAACCCCTAGTCTATGTTGATATTCATTTTACGCTCTTATTTGATGTTTAGTTGACTATTAATATTATGCTATAACAGGTGTCAACAAGTTTCCCCAACCTTACCCTTTGCTAGTCCCTAGCAAAGCCAAACTTAACAATGGATCGGGAGTTGCTACAATGCTTTCACACCTCAAAAGTACACATGCTTTCAAACAAAATTTCTCTCCATATAAAGATAAACTTTTTAAAACTTCATCTTACCCAATTACCTTTTACCTTTTGGGGCTTATAATCTTTTTCTTCAATCTTGGGTAATTGAAAGATAGAACACTCAAAGTCGAGCACTAAATCTTAAACTCTTTTGATCAACCTGTCTTACCGAGTTTTTGCTGGTTTTCAAATAAAACTCAAAGTTCCTCAGTATGACTCTCTCTAATCTCTCATTTGTGGTATTTGTGGATCCTCACTTAGGCAATAATGTTATGTTGCCTTTCTCTCATAGTATGTGGTATTTTTTGAATAAGGCAGTAGGACACTATGCCTTCTTCTCTCTCACCCTAAATCTAAGGTTTTATATCTGGAGCTCATAGGTGGGAGAAACTAAATTCTACTTACTAAACATATATTGTAAATTCAAGCAATGGATCCAAAGTTACGAGTCACACTGATCAAGTGGTGCATGTGTATGAGGGAATGAATATGGTGGTAGGTGATAGTGGGGAATGGATGAGGGGAAATCTTACTTTTGCTCCTTGAGGAATCTTCTCTCTTTTAAATTTGGAAACTTTACAGAGAACCTGGGTTGTATCTTTTTCTTTCTTTATTTTTTTTTTAGAGAGGTGGGCTCTGCTCACCCTAGACTTTTGTCTTTTATTTTCTCTCTTTAAAGATGTGGGTTCTACTCACCCTCGGACACTTAGTCCATTTTTCATCTTTATTATTATTATTTTTTTTCTTAGGGAGGTAGGCTCTACTCGCCCGTAGGAGTTTTGTGCATTTTTTCTCTCCCTCTTTTTTTTTTTTTCCTTAGGGAGGTAGGCTCTACTCGTCCAGGTAGGACTTTTTTGTCCATTTTCATCTCCTTTTTTTTTTTAAAAAATCTACAACCAAGATCTCTTTTTGTAATAACTTTTTGAGAGATAGACAAATGTAATGGAGCTTTTGTAAGATATTGGCTAGCAATGTGTGAGTGAATGGGTATAGGAAATTTTTTTTTGTTGTTCTCTCCCAGGATAGGAGTAGAACATTTTTTGTGGATATTTGATGGATGCTTTGTGGATACGTACTTCCAGGGTAGAAGTAGCATAAATGCAAATGGGGTAGAGTGGAGTGGAATAGAGTGTGGTGTAGTGGAGTGTGCATGATCAGCATGACAAGTTTCTAAGGGTCAACAAAGATTGAACAAACTCAATGTAAAGCAAGCAGCCTATATATATGTTAAAGGGTTTTCCTAATCTAGGGAGCATGTATATATGGCTGTGGTAGGAGGTTCAACACTCTTGTCACACAGGAACTTATCATGTGCACTTTAATTTTCAAAAGATAAATCTCCAGAAATCTAGTATCACTAGGAGTAAGATAAATAGTAGCTCAGACTCTCATATATCATATCCGTCAATTAACTAGACTTCAGAGCAAGCATTTGCTACCCATAGGTTTCAGGTTTAGAGTAAATATCAAATCAAAGTAATTTTGCAAATGGAGCTCAAGAGAAATTAAGCTTGAAAGCTAGGTACTTGAAAGGAATTACGACGGAGCAACTATTCATCATCTCCAAGGCTAGAGATTATCTTCAGAGTTTATTTTATTACCACACTCTAATAAAGACTCTTTAATAAAAACTAGATAGACACTTTTTATTTGATTTTCTTAGTTATGCATCTTTTTATTTCTTTCTAATAAAGCAAACAAATCTAGCTAAAATTAAATAAGGTGTAAGAATACTTATCTGGATACATAGGGGTTGCCCTCCCCCAAGCTGGATGTTGACATAGTCTTCGATGTTCTTGATAGTTAGAAGTAGAGGTAGATAGTGATGGTGGCTGATTGATCTTCTTCTTTAATGCTGGACACCATGTGTCATGTCTCTATTCCTTGAGATCCTGCTGAACTCAAATAGACAACAAAACTAGTGGAACTTGATTAAGCGTTAGGGGTTAGCCACGTTGCTTTTGTCTGTCTAGAAATCTTTCAAAGCAAAGATTAAATATTTTTTGGGGTTTTCTATGCAAATAAGGATGATGACGCATGCATATTTATTTTATTTTTATGCCACCACAGTAAATATCCTTGTGGGTTGTTACACACCACAAAATTACTCACATGGGGCTTAGTGTTTTTCAAAGTATATGCAACCAACAAATATTTATTTTCTTTTCTAATGCAAGGCTAGTGCTATAATGTAAATATGCTAAAAGGAAATAATTATGCAATGCAAGGAAATAAATATGGATAACTACCGATCTTACCTTTTCGGAGGGTTCAGTGTTTTAAGTCCTCTGAACGAGACTTCTTACCTTGTCGTTTACCTGAGTGTATTATTTGATCTTGACGGTTGTGCTCCTTGAGATGGTGAAGGACAACGCCACCCTTGTTCTTTGATGGTCTTATGAGTTGGAGTGAAAGCGTAGACGGCGTCTTGTTTTGTGTGTATGCTTGTAAGACATTCACTTGTTGAATTTTTGAGAAACTGATAAGCTTCTCCACCTTTTGCTCAAAGTGTGTCCTGTTTGTAAAATCATGGTAGAGATCAAGTGCATGGGCTCTGTTGGTGGGAAAACACAAAGCGAGAACCAAAACTTCATTCATTCTTCTCTAACCATAGGCACATCAAACAAGATATAGTTGATTTATTATACACTTTTCTTAAACCTAACTTGGGTGACAAGATCAGAAGATTGAGCATGATTGTTTTTGATTAAAACATTCGACGGATCAAATCAAGCTCATTGACTCTTAGAAGGTTTTTCTTATCTAAACACCAAAAGCATGATTATGACTATGTTCTTCCAAAACAAGGTAAGCAACATTCTGGCTTATAAGATGAAGACTAAGAGATAAAAAAAAATGGTGGTAGGAACAACTAACAAAACATGTTGAGCTAAAGAAGTTGGATCAGGCAAAAGGTGTTGCTCTAACAAGTTTGATTCTTTATTTATGAACAAGCCATACTTTAGGAAAAGCTTATTTATTGACAACTTACCTCAAGATGTTACTTTAATTGTTGGAGCATGCCAACACCGTAACACCTCGTGGTGAATCTTTCCATCTGCTTGAAGCTTTCCTTCTTTGGCCTCTTATGTATCTTGCTCCTCACTTGTCTCCTTTATTGTATCGTCCTTTCTTTCTTGCCTTTAAATGGTGCTTGAACCTTTTGCTCCTCTCATGATTTTATTCTGTAGTATTAGTTGACAACACATACCGAAGGAATATACAAGTAATTTCAAACAAGGGTAAAACTGTCATGGAGCTCAAGGTTGCTTCTAGGCTAGGAAAGGTTTTGGTTAGATATTTTAATTAGCAAGTGCTCGGTATTACTTTTTTTCTCTAGTGGGAAATTTTATTATCTTAAGTTTGATTTTTATGCATGACAATTATCAACCAATCGAACTTAGAGAGACAAAATAATAGTGAGTAGAGGGATTGCAAACCAGCATGTCGAGTGATGGGAGCTTGAGTAGAGGAAGAGTAATGTCGATGATCTTTAGAGGAGTCAACCTTCCTCCCCATGCTCGAGCCTTTCGTCACTTTCGACACTTTAAGTGTGAATGCTGAATCATCCTTGATCGTGTATTGCAATCACCATGTCCTTAGATGTTGTTCATCCTTTTGTTCCTGCAAGGTTAGTGACCAAGAATACCCGAAGGAAACTTGTCCTAGGAACATGTTTCTTTTTTAGCACGAGCCTTCATGTGCTCGATATATATTATTATTTTTATTATTGTTATTATTATTATTTTTTTCTTTAGAACATAAGACAAAAGTTGTATACAAATATGTGATTTATATTTACTTACCTGTCTTTGATGTTCTTGTGGCCCATTGCTTTGTCCATCCACTTCTATTGAGTGATTACTTTTCATGATCGTGTTGTATGACACTCTTCTTCATTGAATGGACATAGCACAGACCTCTCCTGCAAAATGTTAGTGGACACATACCCGAAGGAATATAACATGGTTGAAGTAGGGGTTGTTGTCCAAAGTTTATATGATTTCATCTATGCTAATGAAAAGGTGGTTCATTGATTACTCTTAGCATGATTTTATTTATTCATGTCTTATAACTCATTTTATGTGTGGCTACATTCTAATATGTGGATCAAGGCAAAGGTAACTTGTAACAAAAAGACAGAGTGAATGATATTTGATACTTTTACAATTCTTCCATGAATGAGCCGTGTCTTTTGCACAAGGTTGGAGTTCATCATATGCCTTGCTTCATCTACGATCTGAGTTCATCTCTTGACTTACCCAAATTGGATTTGAGAGTTTTCTGGGGGGGTTAGTCAACACAATAACCAATGTCTACGCAAGCAATTTTTAGTTCAATAACCAAACTAGACTCCATGTCTAATTTAATTAAGGAAGGCATTTTAACCTAAGCACCACGCTTAATTTAAAAAGCCTTTGGAAATACTCTTAAGCGTATTTCCAAACCAAAGCATACTATAGCAAACAAAAGGTAACATGAAAGCATTTATAGAGATTTATCCAATTAGAGATGAGAGAGCATGATCATGGTGAGGATTTTTTTTTTTAAATAGATGCAAACATGGATGGATGCAAGGAACTAAACATGCAATGGATCTACTATAAGAAAACATAAACTAAGAGTAGTGAATGCATGAATTGATGCATGCAGTGAATGCAAGAAATTAAATGATAACTACTCAATTAATTTATAGTCCATGAGCAAGACTTTCTCACCTTTTAATCATACTTACCACGATGTGCGGCTTCTATGTACGTCACTTGAGATGTGTGCATTGAATTCTTGTGACGGCGACTTCTTCTTCAATCTATACATGGTTAGAATAATATATATATTTAAATACATACCTTGAGATAGCAGGGTTCCAATGTGTGATGAATCTTGAATGATCAGGCACCCTGGGTTCTTCAATCTTTTCTTTTCTCGTGGAATCTTGTCGGAAGATCGCAACGACATCTTTTGTCCTGTCTATTCCACAATTCAACAGAACAAGGATAATCCTACTAAAGCTAGTGATACACTAAATTAGCAGACATCATGATCATCATTAGAATCTTTAGGCCAATTGCTTCCCCGGCAACGGCGCCAAAAAGCTTGTTGGCATTTGTTAAGTGCTAAAAGAATATGAAGGATTCTGCAAGCGCACAGAACACCTACCATTATAACTTTTCCCTAGGATGAGTATCTTAGAGTATCGTATCCACAGGGAAGCTTTGGCTAGAGAATCTAATAAATCACGATCATGTATCTACTAACTTAGCAAACCACTAGACTAAAGGGAGGAGGGAATTGTTAAAGGATCAAAGCATAAAATAATAAGCTACCTAAGATGTCAAAGAATAATTAAACTAATCAAGAGGTCAAAGGAAGAGATCAAGGTTCCTGGGTATCTCTATTACTTAGGTTCTATGATAGCAATTATACTAATGCACTTTGGAGCAGCAGATCCGTCCCATCTCTCGAGAAAGACTGGGAAGAAGGTAGATGGGAGAAGGCTGCCAAAAGCTCTACGAAACACCAATCCGAACGTGGTGGACTACAAAGGCCTTACAGAGCTGTCACCCCTGGGGCTACCACAACTATCCGTGGGATTGGGCGCAATCTCAGGTAACCTATAGCCTAGACACCAAGTCTACACTATCGATTACTACTCTAATCACATATGATAATTAGAGCACTCAACGAGTGAAGATCCCATGCAATAGCATAACAACTATACTTAACCACATATATAAAAGTCATAGAAGTAAATAGAGAAGATAAATATATGAATCATAAGTCTTCCAAAGATAAGATATGAAACATACCAAATTCTGTAGACATCTCCAGAACCAAAGTATAGTTCAGCTCTCCTTTACTCTTGATTAGATCTAAGTTAGATCTAATCTAGTTCTAATTACATGGCTAATATATCTCTAGTTACA
This sequence comes from Hyparrhenia diplandra, assembly GCA_015847255.1. Taxonomy (NCBI): domain Eukaryota; kingdom Viridiplantae; phylum Streptophyta; class Magnoliopsida; order Poales; family Poaceae; genus Hyparrhenia; species Hyparrhenia diplandra. Next base: position 9,059 of record JADLZK010010186.1, read on the forward strand.
TGACTAATCTTCCTCTAATCTACTTCTAATTCACTAATCCCAGAGAGAGGTTATCCTTACATTGGGATACCTCTACAACTGAGAGTTAATGAATAGAATGAGATAGAATGAGTTAGGGTTTCACCCTGGGGTCAGGGGGTCTTCTTATATAGGCCTTGGCAATGAATGATAGACCTTGGATCAAACCGACCTTGGCAACGGTGTAGATACAACCTCAATGTCGGTGGTAAACCGTCATAGAAAGGAGAGGATGACAGGTGGGACCCACCTGGCGGCCGGCCTAAATGGGCCTGGCGGCCGCCAGTGGCCTCCCTCTCCTCGGCCTCTGGTTCCTTCTGGTGTTCTCTGGTACTTTCTAGAATGTTTTAGTCCACTTTTTGGATTGAGTTGCTTCACGGGCCAAGTCTTATCATCATATGTCTCTTGTATACTTCGGAACTTTCTCCATCTTTCTCTGCATTTATCTGTTAAGTCCCTAGAAATATATAAATCACCAAAGCTCGTGGAATTATGTTAGTAAAACCCTAGTCTATGTTGATATTCATTTTACGCCCTTATTTGATGTTTAGTTGACTATTAATATTATGCTATAACAGGTGTCAACAATGTCATCACTAGATCAAACAAGCATAAATAGCAATAGTGATGGCATACATACATTGAAATCCTTTGATTTTCCATGAATGTTTCCTAAGGTACAAGTTATATGTCTATATGTTCTAACAAGTCCTTAGTTATCATGAATGCCATGTCAAACAATGATACCTTTGCTTTTGCTTGATGTAGGGGCATGTCATGATAGTGGGTGCATTCAACTCATGTTGGAGAAGTTAAGGATATTCAACTCATTTCTTAGCTTGCAAAACCTCTTCTCATCTAGTGGCTTTGTAAAGATGTCGGCTAGTTGATCTTCGGTGCCAATAGGTTGGATAACAATGTCACCCTTTGTTGATGATCTCTAATGAAGTGGTGCCTTATGTCAATGTGCTTGGTTCTTGTATGTTGAACCGGGTTTTGAGTCATCTTGCAAGCACTTTCATTGTCACAATACAAAGGCACATGATGGAAATCAAACCCATAATCCTTCAATGTTGATCTCATCCATAGCAATTGTGCACAACAACTACCCAGGCACTAATGTATTCGGCCTCGGCGGTTGAAAGTGTCACATAGGTTTGCTTCTTTGAGGACCAAGATACTAGAGATCTTCTAAGGAATTGACAAGTGTCACTTGTGCTTCTTCTATCAACCTTGCATTCCCCATAGTCGGAGTTCGAATATCCAATAAGCTCAAAGTTTGACCCCTTAGGATACCATAGCCTAACATTTTTGTGTGTGCTTCAAGTACCTCAATATCCTTTTTTTGATGCGGTGAGATGACTCTCTCTAGGTGAGGATTGAAATCTTGCACACTTGCCAACACTAAATATCACATCGGGCCTAGAAGCGGTCACATAGAGTAAGTTTCCAATCAATGACCTATAGTACCTTTGATCAACCATATTGCCATTCTCATCATTGTCCAATGATCCATTGGTACCTATTGGTGTATTGATGCCCTTTGCATCTTGCATGCCAAACTTCTTGATCATGTCTCTAATGTATTTCCCTTGACTAATGAAGGTGCCACTCTTCATTTGCTTGATTTGAAGACCAAGAAAGTATGTGAGCTCTCCAAGCATAGACATCTTAAATTCTTTTGCCATCATCTTGGCAAACTCTTCAATACTCTTGATTTGTTGATCCAAAGATGATATCATCAACATATATTTGCATGACAAACAAATCCTTCCCAATCTTCTTGGTGAAGAGAGTAGTGTCAACCTTTCCCATCTTGAAGCCCTTCTTGAGTAGGAAGTCTCTCAACCTCTCATACCATGCTCTAGGTACTTGCTTCAACCCATACAATGCCTTGTTCAACTTATACACATGGTTGGGATGATGATAATCTTTAAAACCGGGTGGTTGCTCAACATATACTAGCTCATTGATGAAGCCATTGAGAAAAGCACTCTTGACATCCATTTGATAGAGCTTGATGTTGTGTGCACATGCATAGGCCAATAGAATTCTAATTGCCTCTAATCTTGCAACCGGTATAAGTTTCACCAAAGTCAAGACCCTCTACTTGAGTATAACCTTGTGCAACTAGTCTTGCTTTGTTTCTCACAACAATGCCATCTTCATCTTGCTTGTTCTTGAAAACTCATTTGGTTCCAATGACATTGTAGTCTTTTGGTCTCTCTACCAATTCTCAAACCTTATTTCTATCAAAGTTGTTAAGCTCCTCTTGCATTGCAATGACCCATTCTTCATCCTTCAAGGCATCATCAATCTTTCGGGGCTCTTCTTGTGACACAAAAGCAAAGTGTTCACAAAATGCCACTAGCCTTCCTCTAGTTTGCACTCCACTTGCAATGTCACCAACAATTTGATCAATTGGGTGATCTCTAGCAACACTTGAGCTTTGGAGTATTGGAACTTGATTGCTTGAGCTTGGTTGATCACTTGTTATTGCTTGAGATGATGTACTAGCTTGTTGTTGATCTTAAACTTGAGAACCACTAACTTGAGTAATTTGCACTTCATCTTTGTCATCATCAACTTGAGTTGGCCTAATATCACCAATGTCCATGCCTCTCATGGCATTCACCAATTGAGTTTCACTAACATCATTGAGGTTCTCATCTTCATCTTGGGACCCATTGGTTTCATCAAATTCAACATCATGGACTTCTTCCAATACACCACTTGAGTTGTTCCACACTCTATATGCCTTGCTTGTGGTGGAATAACCAAGTAGGAACCCCTCATCACACCTCTTGTCAAACTTGCCAAGTCTTGCACCCTTCTTCAATATGTAGCATTTGCATTCAAACACTCTAAAGTATGCAATGGTTGGCTTTCTTCCATTCAATAGCTCATAAGGTGTCTTGTTCATCATGGAATGATATTATAATCTATTGATGTAGTGGCATGCGGTGTTGATTGCTTCGGCCCAAAATGATTGACTCACATTGTATTCACTAAGCATTGATCTTGCCATCTCAATGAGAGTCCTATTCTTCCTCTCAACTAGGCCATTTAATTGTGGTGTGTACTTGGCCGAAAGTTGATGCATGATTCCATAGTCATCACAAAGCTCATCAACTCTTGTGTTCTTGAACTCACTTCCATTATCACTTCTCACTTTCTTCACTATGATGTCAAACTCATTGTGCACCCTCTTGAGAAAAGTCTTGAATAATGAATACACATCACTCTTGTCATTGAGAAAGAACACCCAAGTGAATCTTGTATAATCATCCACAATCACAAATCCATATTTGTTGCCACCAATGCTTGTATATGCGGTTGGGCCAAACAAGTCAATATGGATCAAGTCAAATGCCTTGCAAGTACTCATGAAGCTCTTCTTTGGATGAGTATTGGCAACTTGCTTGCCGGCTTGACATGCACTACATAGTTTGTCATTGTCAAAGTGAACATCCTTCAAGCCTCTTACTAGATCATGTGTCACTAACTTGTTGAGTTGCTTCATGCCAACATGACCAAGTCTTCTATGCCATAGCCAACCCATGCTAGATTGAGATATCAAGCATGTACTAATTTCAGTCTCACTAGCACCAAAATCCACAAGGTAGAGGTTGTCAAATCTTATTCCCTTGAAGATCAAGCTTGAGTCTTTTGTATTCACTATCTCAACACTATATTCACCAAAGATGCACTTATAACCAAGATCACGAATTTGTGCCATCGAAAGCAAATTGTACTTCAATATGTCCACTAGTGCCACATTTGATAGAGTCAAATCATTGGTTATTGCTATCTTGCCTATGCCTTGTATCTTGCCACTCTTGCTATCACCAAATGTAATGGGCTTGCCATTTTCTTGAGTTGAATCAATAATGTTGAACTTTCTTGCATCACCGGTCATATGTTGAGTGCCCACTATCAAGGATCCAATGATTCCCTCAATCTTGTAATTCACCTACAAGCAAATAAGTAAGATTTAGGTACCCATTTTTCTTTGGGTCCTTGGAGGTTAGCAACCAAAGCCTTTGGTACCCAAATTGCCTTCTTCTTTGGGCCAATAATGGGTGAACCAACAAACTTTGCCTTGACACCCTTCTCACCCTTCTTGTAAGCATATAATAAGAATCAAAGGTGATGGAATGCACTTTTGTTCCCTTATTGTTGCTAGTGTTCATTTAGCACATTTTGCTCTTGATGCCCCACTTGCTTGTATCTATTGCAATAGGACCCATTGCTCTTCACAAAGCTAGGCTTTGGGTAGCAAAGGTCTTCTTGCCTTTCTTGGGACATAGCCTAAGCCTTCCTTATTAAGGGAAAACCTTTGGCTACCCAAGCACTTTAGCAAGCGGGCATCCCACCATATGCCTTCCTCAAGGAGTGGGTGAGCTCATCCACCTCTATTTTGAGAGTCTCATTCTCAACTTTTAATGATGAGTCTAAAATTACTCCATCACTAGTAGTAGATCTTGAGTGGGTTGATGTGGATGTGGAAGGAATGGATGGTTCTTCAACATCAACCACAAGGGGTTCATCTATGATGTCACATGTTGAACCAACATCCTTCTTAATGATTGAGCAAGCTCTATCATTCTTCTCTAAGAGCAAGGCATGGGCTTTTTGAAGCCTTGTATGAGCTAGCTCCAATTCCCCATGTTCTTTCTTTAGACCCTCATGGGTGGCCTCTAGCTCACTAAAGTTTTGCTCAAGAGTTTTCACACTCTTTTGCAAAGCTTTATATTCCTTGTCCTTAGTCTTAAGCATGATATGAATTTGCTTAAGCATCTCAAGAAGATCATCTCTAGTGGGTTCACATTCATCATCTTCATCATCACTATCATCATATTTTACTTCATTATCACTTAGTTCATAATGCTCATGCAATGATACCTTAGTGGCCTTAGCCATAAAGCATGAAGGTGATGAGCCGAAGAGGGATGACTTCTTGTGTTGGCCAATTACACTCATGGCCTTGGGCTTCTCTTCCTCTTCATCGGAGGAGCCATCACTATCCCAAGAACAAACAAAAGTACCATCATTTGTCTTCTTGAATGTCATGGTCTTGCTCTTCTTGTTTGTCTTGCCACCCTTGTATGCCTTCATCTTCTCTTTTTCTTTCTTGATTGGGCAATCGGCAAGGATGTGATAAGGGCTATCACACTAAAAGCACTTTCTTGGCTCTTCATTGCCCTTGGATGAATCATTTCTTCTTCTAGAGCCTTGCCCAAACTTCTTGCTCTTCAAGACCTTGCTAAATTTCTTCACAAACATAGCAAACTCTTGATCAATCTCATCAAGATTTACTTCCTCATCATCTTCTTCTTGAGCCTTGGACTTGCCCTTGGCCTTGGATGAGGTGGTGGCGGCCTTGAATGCCACAACCTTCTTGTTCTTGTCATCTTTCTTCTCTACTTCATCTTCCATTCCATCAACTTGCTCATCGGTTAGCACTTCACCAAGCAAGTCACTAGGTGTCATTGTGTCCAATGCACCTCTAAAGAGAATCTTCCTCAACATAGCAAATCTCTTGGGCAAGCACATTAAGAATTTGTGCCCAAAGTCTCTATCAATGTCTTCACACCCAATGATTTGAGATCATTGACAATCATTTGGAGCCTATGGAATGTATCCGGTATGCTCTCATCTTTCTTCATCTTGAAATTCTCAAATTCACTCTTGAGAACATACAACTTGGCACTTTTCACAACTTTGGTGCCCTCATAGGTCTCACAAAACTTCTCCCACACTTCACTTGCCTTCTCAAGATCCTTGATTCCTTCAAACACTTTGACATCCATTCCCTTGTAGAGAGTGCTCAATGCCATTGTGTTGCATTGCTTGTGGATCTGGTTTCGATTGGGAGTGAGGTTAGTAGGATCTAGGATGATAAAATCCTTCTCGGTCACTTCCCATACTTGGTCATTGATTGATCCCAAGTACATTCTCATGCATCTCTTCCAATAGTCAAAATTCTTGACTCCATCGAAGAATGGAGGCTTTCCCCCAACATTGTTGAACACAATACTAGCCATGCTTCACACGGAGGAGGTTGTTAAGCCTTCTAAAACGGTGACCACGGCTCCGATACGACGACTTAAGGTCCTAGATGGCTAGAGGGGGTGAATAGCCTATAAAAAATTTTCTACAAACTCAACTAAACAAACCGATTAGTATAAAACAAAACGTAAAGCGGTTTGCACTAGCTCTAGTGGTCTTGCAAGCCTTCTAGTGACAAGACTAAATATATCTATGATCTCTAATCCACACAAAGTCTATGTCACTACTCTAGCTAATGAGCAATCCTAATATGGTCCTTATGCTAGCAATAACAACTACACAAAGCAAGTGCTAGCTCTCTACTCAAGGTAAACTAGGAAAGTAATCTTTGAGAAGCTTGTTATACCAACGTGTAGAGGATGTCAACCAATCAGGGAAGAAGAAAAGCTATCAATCACACGAAGGTGATGATCCACACACCGAGACAATGAACAAGTCGATTTGTTCACGAAGTTCACTTGTACACCGACAAGCTAGTCTCGGTTGTGCCGACCAACACAAGGATGGTGTTTGAGGCTGGCGGTGCCCTTGTTAGCCTCAACACACCACTCAACAAGTGTGGTACCCAAGACACGAGCAATGTATTCCTTGCACTTTTTGTCTTCCCGACGAGGAGTGCGTGATCCTCTCACAATTTCGCCCGGAGGTGGCCAAGAAACAATCACCAAATCTTGCCAATGCCTCCACCAAGTCCACCAAGCCGGCTAGGAGCGGTGTCTCAAGAGAAACGAGGAAACCCACGGCTCACAACGATCCCAAGTGCCTCTAGATGCAAGAACACAAAGCAAATGCACTTGGATCACCTCTTCTCTTAAGAATGGAGCTCAAAAGCAAGAATAGAGTGAGAGGAGTTGTTGCTCAGCTCTAGGATGTTAGGAGTGATTCAAAAGACCAAGAGAGGGAGCAATGGCCGGCCAAGGGGGGTATAAATAGGCTCCACCAAAAATAGGAGCCGTTGGGGAGGAACATGTAATTCTGCTCGGCCACGGATCGACGCCGACTAGACTCATGCATGAGTCAACCCTCTACCGACAAACCCAACATGCCAAATTTAGAACCCTCGCAAGCGTTCTGGTCCTCCCGGAGCAACCCCCCGAGAACATGCTCTCTGTTCTTTTGACCGGAACCACACACCGTGCTTGGTCGATTTTTTGCATGCTTCCGGTCACGAAGTGCATGCGTCCGGCGCCCTACGGCCGCGAAAAATCGTCGTTGTGTTGTAAGTTTCTTCGCCTTTGCTCCAAACCGACTTCCGTCACTTGTTTCTTGTTGCCAACACGTCGAAGAACACGACGACACCATGTGTTAGCATTTTCGAAAACATTTTTCGACAAGGACGGAGTTAGCTCTTTAGGTTAGAATGCATGCATATGAATTTTAAACCTAAAGGCACATGAGGACCGATATGTACGATAAGTTTCCCTCTTTATAGTACGGCTTATCGATCCTATAATCACCACACCCTCTATGGTGTCTTGGGTGTGAAATCAAAAACCCTATGGTTATACCTTTGCCTTGGGGTCAATTGATCTCGAAACTCCACCAAGTTGCATGCTTGATCATCTTTTGGATCACCTCGATCCATCCTCCATGATCACAAAGCACCAACTTTCAGGCACGACCAATCTCCAATCTAATCAAACACTTAGCATCGAGAGATTAGTCCTTAGGTGTCACTAATTAGCAAAACCAAATTAGAGATCTTCAATCTCCCCTTTTTGGTAGTGGTGACAACCCGCATAAAGGTTTTATGGTTAATTTTTTTGAACATACAACGGTGCTAATCTAGGGAGCATGTATATATGGTCGCGACGGGAGGTTCAACACTGCATCGTCACAGGAACTTATCATGTGCACTTTTAAATTTTCAAAATAAATCTCCAAAAATCTAGCATCACTAGGAGTAAGATCAATAGCAGCTCAGACCACTCTCATATATCATATCCGTCAATTACCTAGGACTTTAGAGCAAGCAATTTGCAACCCACGAGGTTTCGGGTTCAGAGTAAATCTCAAGTCAAAAGCAGTTTTGCATTTAAGGCTCAAGCTTGAAATTAAGCTTGAAAGCTAGGTACTTGGAAAGGAATTACGATGGAGCAACTATTCATCATTTCCATGCATGAGATTTAGCTTCAGGAGATCATTTTATATAGGTGGAAAGAAAACCTTTGGTACACTCCTATTTATTTATTCCCAAACTCTAGCAAAGACTCTTTAAACGACTAGACTTTTTATAAACTAGACTCTAGTAAACTCTCTAGCAAACCAAATATTTAGCTAATAATAATAATAATAATACTATAATAGAGATACTTATCGGATAAATGGGGGTGCTCTCCCCAAAGGCCGGATTGATTGTAGGGTCATTGATGATGAAGAAGTTGGCGTAGATGGCGATGATGATGTCGAGCTATCATGTCTCTCTCCCTTTGAATCTGCTGAACTCAAATAGACAACAAAGCTAAGTGAAACTTGATTAAGCATTAAGGGGTTAGCCATATTAGCTTCATGTGCCTAGAGATGGATCATGATTATTCTATGTAAACTTCAGCGAGGAAAATATGCCGATGCAAAGATCTTGAGAAAAGATAAATGTGATATGCAATTAAAGATGCAATGCTAAGAATATGGATAACTACCGAGTTACCTTTCGGTGAGGGTTCAATGTTTTTAAGTCCTTTGAACAAGACTACTTACCTTGGATTTACTTCTTGAGTGTATCATCTGATCTTGGTAATGGTGTCACCCATGTTCTTTTTCTTTGGTCCAACATTTTAGAAGTGAAAGTTTGATAGTAGGGGTTGGTAGCTTCTTGTTTTTGTGCGCATACTTTGTGGGTTCAGGGCATTCTCTTGTAGAATTTTGGGAGAGTGAAGGCTCCTCCATATTTTTGCTCAAAGTGTGTGTCTAGCGTGCAAAGACAAAGGGCCCCTGTTGGTGGGAAAACACCAAGAGTAACCAAAATTCATTCTTCTACTCGGGCACATCAAACAAGATAAAGTTTAATATTTACATGTTTCGTTTTCTATAACAAGGGTGAGAAGATCATAAGATGGAACATGAATGTTGCAATACAATTGCTAGTATGATTAGGACTATGAGATCAAGAAGGTGGTGTTAGGAACAACAAAAGAAACAAAACATGTTGAGCTAATAAAGTTGGATCAAGTCGGGGTTTTACTCTAACATGTTTGGTTCTTTATTCATGAACATGCCATAATTAAGAAAGCTTATTTATTGAAAACTCACCTCAAGATGTTACCTTATTATTGGAGCTTTGATAGCACTGTAGCAACTTGTGGTGGTGCTTTTCTTTTGCTTGAAGCTTTCTTGATTTGGCCTCTTGTGTAACTTTTTCCTAACTTGTCTTCTTTCTCTTTATTCTATATAAGGTTCTTCAAAAAACTGACGTATCCTCCTTGTGAAAGGTTTGTTGTATCTTGCTTCTTCTCTGCGTGAGTTCATCTCGGGACCTCCCCCAAGCTTATTTGAAAGTTTATTCTTTTTCTTTTGCTGCAGGGGTTAGTCTAACAAAATATACCAATGTCTACACAGGCAATTTTAGTTCAAAAACCAAACTAGACTCCATGTGTAATTTAATTAAGGAAGGCGTTCTAACCTAAGCACCATGCTTAATTTAAAAGCCTTTGGGAACACACTATCTGCAGAGTAGCAGCATTCCCAAAGCAAAGCATACTATGGTAGACAAAAGAGTAGCATGAAAGCATTATAGAGATTTACTCAAACAGGGAGATGAAAAGCATGATAGTAGTTGTTTAGCAGATTGAGCATGTCTCAAAGGTAGAGGCAACCAAGATAGTGTAGCAACGTGACAAGGAAATATTTCTATGTATGTGATTTCATGTTGCACAATGATTGGTTGGACATACCTTACATTGTCATCCTTCATTTGTTCTTGCTCTAGACTGAAATGGTTAGCGACAAAAATACCCGAGAAAGGAATATTTCCTCATTTATATCTCTATGCTCATTTTACAAGGGTACTATAGCAATAAGGTAAACACTCATGTTATTTCTCAAGAAGTGCTTGTTTAAGGACAACAAGCTTGTCCTTGGGAAACCTATTGAATTAAGATTCATGATGATGAAGTGGTTTCCTTCCAACATCAATTTTCCTCAAGATTTTATGCCAACGAGATCTAGAATATTTATTATAGATGTATGCATCTACAACCACCCTTCGAAATCTATAGGAGGAGAAAGAATGAGGGGGGGTTGAAGATCTCGTGTGGGGGAGAGTGATAGAGAGACTAGGTGATTCGGGAAGGTGATCATGTGAACATGGGCTAGATGAAGTGTACATGAGGCGACTCTCATACTCAAGTGTTATCTTCCTTTTCCAACTCCAAGGTGAATCTATCATGGTTGTCTAAGGAATCCCTTGGGTTTGTATCTCAGGCTGATAATGTCTAAGATGTCATCCATACAATCAATGGCCATGGCACATAGGTTATTAACACTCTAAGCCATTGTTGTGGGTCTTCTTGGTGGTCTTGATGATTCTATGCTTGGGTTGTTGTGGTAAATTTCTAGGGTCATCATGAGTTTCAAGGAAGGAAGCATATGTAGATTCATCGGGGACAAGGATGGTTTTAGAGATGGGTTCGAATAAATCATCTTGTCTAGGCAACGAAGGAGAAGATAAGATTGCCTTCTAGATAGTTTTGCTCTCCTTCTATGGCATGATCAAACATGTCATCTTTGGGTTCTTCCCAATGTCTTTTGAAAGGATAACTATATTCAATGAGAGACTTCTCTTTAAAGGAATCGAATTATAATCACTTGCATAGTCCAACACCTTA